>WUAW01022300.1:0-11622 GCA_017165845.1 Thaumetopoea pityocampa
CTTACGACTCCCTGGGAAGTGAAGGGGTGGTGACAATTGTATTCTAAAGCCGTCACCACACGGCACATATATAGTAAATTTAGTGGTCCCCAATTCGACAGGACCTTCATTGATCAGGATCATTGGTAGAAGGAGATAATGGTGCCGATTCTGTTGTAACAGAACTTAACTATCTTTTTCTAATGTCAAACGCCAAAACTACAATTTTGGTGCTGTCAGTTTTATTTAGAAACGTCAAAATTAAAGGATTTAGAGGCGATTTCGGAACATACTGACTAAAGATACGTAAAGAAGCAACATCTTTTTGAACCGTTTGACAGAAACTTAGGTCAGTGCTCGCTATAAATGTTTGCTATTTTGTTTTGGCATTTAACATCACAAAAGTATAAGGAGGGACTAAATTTAGTTAAGTTTTATTACAACAGAATCAGCACCGATGGGGTACTCCAACCCAAAGATGAAAACAATATCCCATGTGTTTATTTAAACTTTACATATCATAAATAAGATCTAATTTCCTTGTTTTGTTTGCATAATGAGACACAAAATGCACAAATACTAATTTTACTAATAGGTCAACTTAAATTTACAAAAATTAGACCAGCATACTGTAGTCAGAATTTTTCAAACTTCGATTTATCGTGTTATACAAGCTGTTTTGAATGGAATACATAAAAAATGATGAAGGTAAAAAATTCAAACGTGATAACGAGACATTGAAAAGTATGGGTAATGGTATAGATGTACCGGGAATAATCTACATAAATGCTAAATAAAATATATCATAATAACAATTTACTATGTGACCCCAACATGATACTAAAGTCATTCCATTTGCTCCAATGGATGATGTGAAAACCAGCTAAAGGGTATAACCTGGATAACAGGCAGCAGCGTTGTCCTGTTGTTCAAGCAAAATCCACTGCGATCTCCAAGATAGGTATCTTGGAGATCGCAGTGGATTTTGCTTGGCAGGTGCCAAGCGTGAAGACTATGGCAAATCCCACTCTTTAAGGAGGAATGCCATATCTAGAAGTGGAGTTCTACGAGCTGATATGATATGATGATGATGATGGTTGAAGGTAAGAAATAAAATGTGATAATGAGACTTGGAAATAATCACGCGCGTATTGGGAGAAACCTGGAAGAATTTAAATAAACATTAAAAAATATGACATAACAATTCTACATAGGAGCAAACATCAGTATAATTGAAAATATTTTTATAATATGTAACATAGTTTAAAAACTACATAATCAATTCTGCTAATGACTCTAATCAAACTTTTAACTAACATTTATTAGTAGAAAATTATTACATTAAACCATCTTTATTCTACGCTCAGAATAATAGTCTTTATTCTGTGATTCTACTTAAAAGGAGTTAGTTATGCGATGACATTGACGACGTTCTAACATTTAATCAAAGTGGCGCAATAGCTTTATATTAAAATTCCTTTGTTATATATAATAGTAATCCCAATTATGTTACACGTTGCGACATAGTCAATAGGCCAATAAGGCGAGGACATTCTTTGGCAACCTACGAATAGTTTGTCTCTAGAACTGCTTTCTCAGAAATTCGAGTTTAGATTGCAATGTTTCAGAACGAAACATTTATTCGACTTACATTAGTTATAAATAATAATACATATGAGAAAAAATGAATTCGAAAGGGCTACCAGCTTAATATTTTACTGTGGTAATGAATGAACCACAGTGCTGATTTCACTTGATGAAAATTTCACCCTTTTAATTTTTATCCGAGGTCTTACTGTGTGATTATTATTTCTTGCTATTATTATATTATATTAATATATTAAATGATTTTTTCCTATTTCAGATAAAAACAAAACTCAAAAATTAGCACTTTCCAATTAAGGAATTCTGAAACCAAATCCGTCAATGTTTGTTTGTTTGTTTGTTCGGGCTTCACAATTTTATATATTACATTTCAATTTTATATATTGCATTTTGTAATTTTAAATTTACGGTACAAAATATGTTTCTTTTATTAAGTGCGAATTGATCCCGAGAAAGTGATACCGTATTTCATAGTTTCAATAATCTTGCTCCAATGACCTCGTCTGTGAAAATGCCATTAAGATAATGTTACAAAACCTATATAAAAGTGAAAGTTAATTTCTCAACATTATATTTAATATTACAAGATTTTCTTGCGGTTTTGTCTGCATCTGTACTATTATAAAATTGTCAAATGTCAAATTTTCAAAAATCAAAGATATTTGAAAAAAACTTACTCAGATCGACTAGTTAAGGGTTTATTTAACCACATCCGTTGATGTTTGTTCGTTTATTTTTATATTTTTTGTTCGGGCTTCACGCAAAAACCAGCGGGTAGATTTTGGTCAAATGGTTACAGACTTACTACTACTATTCCGACTTAAATAACGCGATATGTTTCATCAAAACCAGTCCAGTAGAATTAAAGATATAGCTTGACCCCTTTTTTATTAGCTGTTGTTAAGGTACGAGAGCTCAAGTAAAACTGGTGCCTTGCTTTTTATATAAATCTATGTGTCGGAATTTCCAATGTAGCAGAAAACCGGCATTCACGCGTATAAGGCAATAACGGTCAACACATTCTCACGTGACCAGCAGATAATATGTTAAAGAGTAGGGGAAGGGGGGAGTATTAGCAGAAGGGCACCTAGAAAGAGGCTCGAGTCTCGGCGTGGGTAGTCGCAGAAGGAGTGTTTGTCGGAGTTTTAAACCTCGTTACCTTACTGAACCTAATAGCGGCGGAACGCAAACCAGGATGGAGATCTCTTCGACCGCGCTGGCCAGATCGCTATTTGGTAAGACGAGTCGAATCATTGAGCAAACCCTTTCAAACAACTTCCCTACGGTTGTCAGGCTTTTTGGAATTAGCGGTAATATTCGTTGAATGGTAGAATAAATTCGCTGCTTATTATCTTGGCCCATCTCTCAGGTGGGTCTGCCAGCATTCACGGCAAGATGTATTATTTATGTATGTATACGTATATATGTGTGTAGTTGTATGTACGTGTATAGGTACATGCAAAAAATTTTGGTGCCGAGCTAAGAAAGCGGCTAGTTAGTTTCTCATATGGTGTAGCAAGTGTTGTGTCTTCCGCACTCAGATTCTTTCTTTATTTCAAACCATGTGGCTCACGCAGGCCACATGTGTACTGCAAGAAGTTCAACGAAACCTGTTATTGGCTTTGTTATTGGTGTCTACTGTGTTCTTAGTTAGTATTTATTGTAACGCTGTGGGTTTCATAAATAAATAAATAAAGATATGTAGTGACGCTGTTATCACACCTGCGACATGTAACAAATACTAAATATAATATTTATGTAAAATAAAGAACATAATGTACATTTTTTGGATTCATCCCAAATGACTTTATAATAGTCTACATCAAACCAAGACTAATATTATAATAATATGTTTACATCTGTTTAAATTAACTTTTAAAGAACTGCTCATTAGACACAAACAACTTTATTCTTCTAAACATTTTCTTTAATTAACTTTAACGTTTATGTAAATAATATAGATAATATGAACTAGGTGTTTACCTGCGGCTTCACTTGCGTGTATGTCGGTTATCGCATTAAATTGAATATTTCGAAACAATTATAGCTAAAGATCATAATCTATTTTAATTTCAGCCCTTACCATAATGGAGGCTATTGAAAGGGTGATTTAGCTGTGTCGTCATTTCTACTAAACTAATTATGATAAAACATACTGCAGTATTTAAGGTGAAATAGTACTTTTAAGACTGCAATAGTGTGATTATAGACCTGCTAGTTTTTGCATATAGCTCGAACAAACAAACAAAGAGACGTGATGAAAACAAAAGATGGTTTCAGTTTCAGAAGAGCTTAATTAATCAATCTGAAAATATTTTTAATGTAGAGACATTAACGTTTTACAATTTTATAATAATATCCATACAAATCTTAGTCTTTTGATCAGTAATTGTCAACTCTAAAATTTTCATCAAAAAAAATATATGTTACTTTCCTTACACACTATTTTAATCCTATTACCGTAGTCGTTAGGTATAGTAAAATCGCAGTAAAAACTCAGTATCTTGTCTGGCTTCAGAGCACAATTCCTGACTGGCTTATATTAATAACTGACATAGACAATTTACATACAGGTAAATCAGCTGAGAAACGTTTAACTGTTGTATCAGTCATTGTATGCACAGTAACTGAAAGCGGTTTTAACCAGTTTGCGCTAGGTACCATGTGTTTCGCACTCTCGCATCAGTCACTCATAAGTAGCGTTAGAAGTTAGTTATACATATTAAATTACGTTTTATATCTATAATATTAAATACCCACTTAAAAAATAAAAATAAAAAAGTATTTGTTTATTTATTTATTTATCTGCGTACACTAAAAAAATAAAAAAAAATAAAAAAATGTTTATTTATTTATTTATCTGCTAACCGTACACTACTTCAAATGCAAAAACGTCCCCAAGCCGATTTGACTGTTAGTCGTTTATAAACGAACAAATACAGACATTCATTCAATTAATATAAAGAGAAATGTTATTCGCGTTTACAATTTCATTTATGTAAGAGGGTTAAATTTTGGAAAATACCGAACCGATTATTTCATTCATAGTAATGCTTCTTACTAAGAAATTCATAGTATTATGTCAAACCGAGAATTTATCACGGCGCTTCTACTAAGACCTTTCTACTGTCTAATGTGTAATCTTTCTCATCTATACTATTATAAAATTGTTAAATGTCAAATTTTCAAAACTTAAAGATATTTAAAAATAAAGTACTCTGATCGCCTAATAAAGGGCTTCTGAGACCAAATCCATCGATGTTTGTTGGATTGTTCGAGCTTGACGCAAAAACCAGCGGGGAGATTTTGGTCAAACTATTATAGTGTTCAAGGTACTATTCCACCTTAAATACTGTGGCATGTTTTATCAAAATAGGTATAGTAGAATTAAAGATATACCTTGATCCCTGTTTTAGTAGCCACTGTTAAGGTACGAGAGCTCAAGTAATATTGGCCTTATTGCTTTTTATATAAATCTATGATTGATTCAGGATTTCCCATGTAGCGGAAAAGCAACAATCACGCGGGCGGAGCCGCGGCAGAGGCTAGTCTATTATAAAATTGTAAAACGTCATTGTCTGTAAAGTTTCAAAAATTCAACTCCGACTGACTAATTAAGGGCTTTTGAAACCAAAATTATTTTTTGTTTTCTTGGCGTCTATTTATTTCACTTCTTTGAGCTTCACGCAAAAAACAACGGGTAAATTTTGGTCACATTGGAGTCTTAAAACTACTGTTCTATCTTAAATACTGCAGCATATTTCATTAAAATTGGTCAAGTAGAACTGAAGATACAGCCTGATCTCAATTTCAATAGCCGACATTATAGTACGAGAGCTCAAGTAAAAAAGGTTCTTTCAAATTCGCAATTATTTCGGGATTTCCATTAAGCACGAATACCGATATTCATGCAGGTGGAGCCGTGGGTTAAATCTAGTCACATACATTGTTGAATCTGTGACTTCAGTTCATCTGTGGATAGATACTCATATGTACAGTTTTGTATAGTTTTATTTGGAAATAGCTTTTGCCCGCGGCTCCGTCCGCGTGAATGTCGGTTTCTCGCTACACGGGAAATCTCGACACAATCATAGATTTATATAAAAAAGCCTAAGAACTACTTTTATTTGACCACTCGCACCTTAGCGGCGGCTACTAAAACAGGGATCAAGCTGTATCATCAATTCTACTAGACCGATTTTGATGAAACATAGTGCATTATTTAAGTCGGAATAGTATCTTTAAGAGTGTAATATTTTAATTAAAATATACCCTCTGGTTTTTGCGAAGCCCAAACAAACAAACATCGACGGATTATGTTTCGGAAGCCCTTAGTCGATCTGAGTAGTTTGTTATTAAATATCTTTGATTTTTGAAAATTTGACATATAAAAATTTTATAATAGTAAAGATTATGTAGCAATCAGCGGCCTACCCATAATGTTTACACGTGTAAGAAGAATATACCAACAATCACATTTTTATAATATTGGAGTTTAAAATTACCTTAAAGGTGTTATAATCGCCCGGTGCCTGTCCACTGCGATGGCAGTCAACGTGAAGACGCTGACGTTGACACTCAGAGCCTGGACGAATGGGCAAAAGGGGCACATGAAGTGTGGCAGGAGCCACCGCTGCAGCAGCGCCGCTTGGAACTGGCAACAGAGAAAATAATCTTATTGGCGTACACAAATATTTGTAAGTACATTGTGGTGTAGTGGTTATAGACACGACTTACGATCGAAGGTTTAGATCCCGGTTCCGTACCACAGAGTTAATTCTAATTCATGTACGGTCTACATTGTGGACACCAATGTTACTTAACGGAGAAGGGAAACTTTGTACAGAAACCTAGATGCCCCCATGGGAACATAAAGTCTACCAACCCACACTAGGCCAGCGTGGTAGACTACGGCCTAATCCCAAGGAAGGTCCAGGATGGGGATGAAGTTAGTACGATAACAAATACTTAAAAAGGAGAAAGGAAAATTTAATTTCTAGTTGAGTATATTTACTTAATTATTACCTTTATTTTAAAGGTATTCAGATTTGAAATAATATAACGCTTTAAAATCTGAGTTCATCAGCGGCTGACGGCGCGCCGTACTTGAATGATTGGTTCTTGATTAGATTGTTTATGTACTTCCAATATTAATTGGAAGCCGCCAAACACTTAATCTGTGAGCTGCCGCATCAATTTTGAGGATTAATCATTTGTTAAAAGCGTTTAAATTAAAACCCTACTATTTTCGCTAGCCGCGATTGATAAAGTAGAATATAAATAAGTCAGCCAAGTTCAATAATCTAGCTAAAAAATTTAATATAAAAACACGTATATAATTTAATTCCTCCATCCTCTTTCACTATCGGACCTCTACGTGCACGGCAGGCTATCACTCCTAGCCCGTAGACATCCCTGTCACCCGTACGAAGCGATTTGCTTCTACGTTCATAATACGTGCAGACAAAAAGTACAAGATGGAATAGGCTTCCTGCGTCAGTATTTCTGTCTGATTATAATGCACCTACATTATCTATTATACAAACCGTCTATACAAACAGCGATCTGTTTGGATTAATAATTACCAGGCGTCCAGGATGCTGGCCGAATTACCTTGCTGGATACAAACAGTGATTCGTTTGGGCTAAAAATGTTAAGGCTAACAGTGTGACGTAACAGGCGTCTAGCGTTCATACTCTAAAAGGCTCCATGGTGACCCAAGACATTGTCCAAGTTGTTATCTTAGTTTTGGCTCCCAATTCTAGGGATATTGAAAGCTTTATGATGGCATTAAAAACATTTTTTTACAAAACTGTTTTTAATGCCATCTGTTGACAGACGACGGAACAATTAGAAGGCATTAATCTTTTAATAGTCTCTTGGTTTGTTACGGATATCGACATTCTATGATAGCATTGATAACTATGGGTCCTGATAAATACTTTTATAGAAAAGCAAGTTAAATTAAAAAAAGAACAATTTTATGTTCTTATACAAAGACAAAAATAGACAAAACACTTTTTTGTTTTATTTTCATACACTCAACGCAGAATAAATGAATCAGTTTCCTGTTCTTTCTGTAAAATTTGGCTAGATACAGATAAAAGACCTCATAAGGTAACGGTCTGTATATGTACTTCGTAATGGATAGTGAAACGCGACATAGAACTGATTTGTGGTGCACCACGGAGAATATAAATAAAATTTGGTACAAAAGGACAATATCCAATAATGACGTACAATCTAATGGTGTATAAAAATCGGTACAAGTTTCAACAAAAAATCGAAATTTCGTTTTGTACGAGAATTGTGAAAAATTTCATTAAAATTTGGTGACCTAGAAGATATTTTTATATAGAATTTCATTGCTTGAGCCACCACAAACTTGAAATTAAAAATGATTCCTTCTTTATTGTCTACAAAGTTTGCAATGAAAAATTCTCAGTTTGAGAAATTTTGTTGATGGACAATATGTCCAAATTTTTTATTAAAGTGCGAAGATCACAGAGTATTATATATTTACGTTATATTTTAGATTACAGTCGTCTAATACAAGACGTTGAATGAGGAATTTAGATGACATTAATTAGGTTTAATTTGAAGCTGAAAATAGCCAAAAGTATGTGTGTAAGTGGTATAATTGTGTATTGTGACAATGTTGAAAAAATTGTAGAAAGAAGTTAATTAAATTTTTATCTTTATTTGGGTCAACAGAACATCTCTGTGTGAGTCATCTAACTTCAGCAGGATATTATTAGTGGAGAGGGAAAAGACAACTCAGCCGCTTCACTGCTAACTAGGGAACCAAAATCGAGCAAATAAGGGTTTGAACTCATTTTTTAGACTTTGAGATACAACTTTATTACATGTTTTGGTAGCAACCGCTCTAAGTATTATTTTTATTATTCAATAATGATTTTTTGATTATTGTGACTATTGTAAGTTTGGAAAATAAGCTGCTTGGAATCTTGTTTGTATGCTGTACCCAGAGCTGGGTAAAAAAATACAAATTACAAAATACTATTGCGAATGTATTTAAAATACGAAATACAGAATATTTTTACGTGTATTTGAAATATAAAATACAATATTTTAAATATTTTTATTTAAAATACAAATTACAAAATACAGTCAGGTGTTAGGTAACGTAAATTGAATAGAACTCATCCAGTCTAGCCTATTAATTAGTAAAAGAAGAAAGACTCTTGTTGGGGAATGAATAAAACCTGCTATAGAAAACAATATTTCTACAGGTCTTGATGAGCACAAACTTGTATTAAATTGTATGAACACATTTTTAGATTTGGATATCGTTCAAGAATGGCAAACTCTTTGCTTTTATCGTTTATTTTCCGCAGAACACACCCATTAATAAGATTCTTGAATGTATTTTTGTTAAAATGTGTTTTGAAGCCATAGGTATTTGAAATACTAACTACAAAATACCTCAGCGTCTAGTATTTGAAATACCAATTACAAATTACATTTTTAGGAAGTAATTAAAATACAAATACCAAATACGTATTTGTATTTCAATTACGTATTTTAATTACAAATAATTCAAATACCGCCCAACCCTGGCTGTACCTAATTGAATTTGGAAACCTCTATGACCTTTGGAAAAAGCGTAAACCCCTAAAGCGGTAGTCGATGGAGATGGTGATGAGACATTTTCGGATGATACGTATGTAACTACAGAAAGCAGAAACCATGGGCGAAACGTTACAGTTCACTGGCCCTATCATTCCCTCTTATATTTACAGCTTTGTTTTTAAACGAACAAATTCTACGTGAGGTAGTCTTTCGCTGCGGGGCTAGCTAGCGGGTTATACTGGATTCTTAATGTTTTAAATTCAATTATGTTCCATGAACCAACAGAGTAATATCTACCGCAGTGATGGATTTTATTCGTAAGGTTTTTTACTAAATAGTCCCTAGTTTAATCACAAAGATGTAGCTAGCATATTAACTCACGTTTTTTTCTCTCTTGAGCCAATTGTCCTACGCGGGGAGGAGTTCCATCTCCTGTCACTTACGGACCATTACTAAAGTTCTCGGCATTAAGTCGACAATCACTCTCCTCTTACGATTTTTCGCCATGAGAAAGGATCAGCAAGGAGATTAGCCTCCCTAATGTACTCCATAGCCTCTTTTTGCGTTATTGCTACTTCTCAGTAATCCTGCACGGATGGCCAGGATTTGTCGTTACCGAGTTCAATTAGCTCGCCCAGGCTTGGCGCAGCTCTAGCGCATGTTGCGTAGTTTCTTTACCCTACCGACGTAGTTAATTACCATAGCGACCACCTTGAATCTGTCTTCCAAAACATCCAAGCACGGTCAGAATCTACGTGAGCCGGTAGGTGTGCGCTGCAATTTCTACGACGGAACTCGAAGAAATCATCTCTAGGGGGTTGGGAAAATTAAGATTCCATTCATAATTTGTCCAACATCACATCGATCCACAGATATATTGAGCATCCGCTTGGAGTACTGTACAGATTTTTTTATACAAATTTTATATGTCAACACTCATGTCTTTCAACAACGTCATAGATCATGATGGAGGTATAGTTCTGCTAGTATTAAGTAATAGTATAAGTAAACGTTACAAATATTACGACGTTATCATATATAAACATGTTTGTCTTATCTCAGAATTCTTCCTTAAAAAAACAGCGGCTTACGTTTCAAAAATAACAGATATATGTACATACATTCACACCAGTATCTTATAGACCATAGTTCACCACAATCTTAACACACCTCTCTCGCCTCATCCACATTTATACATTTTTTCATACATTTTCATCGATTAAGGGTACTACTACCTTGATCTGTTTGAAACAAGTTGTTGAAATTATTGATACAATATAGATTTCTTCTGGGCGCGCTTTTTTTTAGGGCACCCTTTCAAAAATAATTGTTATTAATGTTGTTGGAAACACCTGATGCATTATCAGAAGAAAACAAAATAAAAGAAATTATATATATCTAACCATTTCCCATTACAAGCTTACAGATAAGCTAAGCGATCGAATATTGGCATGCACTGCATGTACGGTTAATACTTTAAATGGCCGAGGATCTTAATTGAAGATCGTATTGGCACGCTTCAAAATACATCTGTGAGCCAACTAAAGTATTTTGAGCTTTATTCTAAAATATAGATGAGATCAAGTGCTATTTACATAGCGGAGCACGGGGCAACTGTAAAAGCAACATGTTTTCATTGTTAACAGATCCGATTGCTTTGAATAATCATCATCATCATCAGACGTGGGATTTTTACGGCTGGACATGATCATCTTTTTTAAAAAAGAGGGATTTGCCATAATCTCAACGCTTAGCAAGCGTCTTGGAGATCGCAGTGGATTTTGATTGAATAACAGGATAACGCTGCTGCCCATTATCCTGGTTCTTACGACATCCACGGGAGGAAATGGAGTGACGCTATTATTATGACGGCGCCACAGAACGAACTAATACTTATATAATATATAGTTATACTTATACTAGCTGTTGCCCGCAGCTTCGATCGCGTGTTTATTTTTTTAAATCTTTAGTTTTAATTACCCGTTCCCCTTTGGGACTAAAATTATTAAGCTAATTCACTTTCTTAGGGGTAAAATTTTGAAAAAACGCCAATATACGTGCACGTTTATTTCTAACCAGAAGCCGATGTATGACATATAGTACTTCTTCCTTCAAAAATGACGAATTTTCTATATTAACTTTCAACCCCTAATTCACCCTCATTGGAGTAAAAATTAGAAAAACGCCCATACACGTGTAAATTTATTTCTCACCTGAAATAGGTATATTAAATTTTGTGCTTATTATTTTGAAAATGACGGACTTCCATACAACCCTTCATCCAATATTTTACCCCTTATGAGTGAAATTTTCCAAAATCCTTTCTTAGTGGATGCCTACAGCATAAAAGACATCAACTACCAAAATTTCAAGTTTTTAGCCCGAGCGGTTTAGGCTCTGCGTTGACGAATCAGTCAGTTAGGACAAGTAATTATATATGTATAG
>WUAW01022303.1:1995-12214 GCA_017165845.1 Thaumetopoea pityocampa
TTTGCTGAAGTAAATGGTCGTAGCAGGTGGAAAGAAGTGGTATCTGCCTACCCCAATGGGAAAGAGGCGTGAGTGTATGTATGTATTAGAAATTACATTATTCCCTAAACTTATACATACATACATACACTCACGCCGGCATCCCATAAGGGTAGGCAGCAGGTAGGTCCCTAAACTTATTATAAATAAGAAAATTCCATGCTAAATGACCGTAAGCATTTTATCGAGTTTGAAACAAGCCACCTTTATTATCAATTCAATTATTATCTTCTTTTATAACACAGTCTGCTATTAACGTCATGTTAGATTTATAACAATTCAATTCTCCTTTCATCTCGTTTATACACCTATCTTTATTCGTGTCATGTAATAAAAAACTTTAAATTCAAGCCTCGGCGGATGACGCAACTGCCAAAATGGTCAACCGCGGTCATTTCACTTTGGCCAACTTACGTGAATGTCGGCGCTAGTGGCTATCTTTTTTATCAAAAGAAGGTTTCTTTGGAGTGAGCGAGACAGCGCATCACGGTCTTCGAAATGTACCCACATAGATTTGTGATTATACCTACTAGGCCCCTCGAAACCTGAATCTATTTGATGATTATGATCTTAAATGTGTTTACATGGAGTTTTTATTTAAGCATTCCTTTTATGAGCGTAGTTTATATGTTTATATAATAAAAACTTTAAAACTAGTTGGTATGTCCTGGAATTTGGAGCAGCAGATAGAATAACAATTAGTAGAACTTTGATCTTGTAATTTCAATGTATCTGCTCGCAGATCTCAAAATATATTAAAGATAATAAATAAGCATGACGTCGTCTAGTACCCAACAAACAAGGAATCCTAATTTGAGACAAGATCAATGTTTGTGAAAAAAAAATGTGTCCACAAAATATTATTATTAACAACTAGCTTTTGGCCGCGATTTTCCATGGGTAAATATTACAGGAAGTGTCCCTTTTTCGAAATAAAAACACTCATGTTTGACAAACTAAAGCTTTTAACTCAAATCATTACTTCATTACAACCCATACACCACTGCTGGGCAGGGTACTCAAAAGATGGTGGAGGCAAATTAGCTCAATGTATCACGCCGGCCAGACGGGTTGTTTCATGCAAATAATTCTGTTTTAAGCATCAAGTTGTAAGTAGGTATAGTGGTTCCAATGTTTTAAGGAGTATTTCTTTCAGATTTGGTTTTAAGAGACCTTTTCGACTTGCTAGACAAACATTGTGATATTTCGGCTAATATACATTATATAAATATAATTTGTAGCCTATAACACTCACTCATAGTTACACATTACATTACTTCCGGAGGTTCCCTCACACAGTCTTTACGCATAGCCTGTAGCACTCATGAATAATGTAGCTTTCTGCAAGTGAAGTGTTTTTTAGAATTGAATCATTAGTTCTGTAGATTACCCTGTACATACAAACTTACAAGCAAACAAATTTTACGTCTTTATAATATTGGTATAGATATATATTGACCAATATTATATATTTGACCAGATACCAACCAGATACCAACCAACCAATATATACCAGATATTATATATTTGACGCTAAAACAATGATAATTGATTATTGTGAGGAGATTATTGACTTTTCTAGTACAAATGAAAATGACTGTTACGCCGTACAACGCGGAGTGGGGGGTTTTACCCACTAAGAGTTCTGCTACATACCTAAGCTCCCCACCATGGGGTTAGCATTCGTCGCTAATGCTCAATGGTCTCTATGGTGCAAGGTGAGCTGATCAATTATCAGGCTTTTTCTGACCCGTTTTCCAGCTGCGGAGAGATTATTGCGTGGATTATTATTGTATTAATAATCCACGCAATAAAAAAAATATTATACATCAAAATAAACCAAAAATTATTGCATAAAATATTCTTTGAGTAACAGAAGGTTGAAAGCGTCGTAAACATAATCATCATCATCATCCCTAGTCTATATCCGTCCCCACTACAGGAGCACAGAACCTCAAGACTACCGATGTAACTTTTTTTTGTGGTACTACTGTATCTCATTCAAGGATCTCTAGCATAATAGCGTTAGCGTTAACGTATCTAAAATCTGTCTGTATGTAAAATACGACTAATTTTTTGGTATTAATTTTCCTCTTATCTTTCATATTTGTTCTCCTATAACTTGGGCGTTTTTTAACAATTACATGTCAAAAAATGTCGAACAATTTGTATGTTATTTCATCAATTATGTTTCAAACAAATTATTACTACATATTATAAAATTCCGTATCTAGAACGCTTTAAGTGGGTAATGTGAGCTTAAATCATACAAACATCATACATATTATAAATGACGGTGCTAAAGTGGTCAGACGACTTTAGAATAGACTTTCTAGTTACCTAGCAAATTCAACCAAATCGGTTCTGTCGCCTGGGCGTGATTAAGTAATGAACATCTAAAGAAGTATTATTTCTTATTTATAGTGAGTTAATACTCTAATATAATAATAGTGACGCTATTGTTATACCGGCGTCACACAATATTCTATTAATATAGAATATTGTGTGACGCCGGTATAACAATAGCGTCACTCCATTTCTTCCCGTCGACACTGTCTGAACTAGCTAAGGGATGTACCAGAATAATGGACAGAAGCGTTATCCTGTTATTCAGTTATAATCTAATGCAATCATCTTGATGACTGCATTAGATTGATTTGACGAGCGTCTTGACGCTCGTTAAGCGTAAATATTATGCTGAATCCTTTCTTTTTAAGGGGGATGCCCACGTACAACCGTGGACTTCCACGGGCTGACGATGATGAATGAATAGTAGAATAGGTTTACGTAACGAATCTATTATGCTAATTCATCAACATAAAATTCCACAATACCTACTCTCGTTTTTTCCTTTGATTAGAACTTCAAACCCATGCACGGAATGTATTTAAAAAAAAAATCATGGAATTTACCGAACATCGTAAATGGAAACACTTTCTTTGTCAGTTTTCAATATGAAAACAAAAAAAAAAAACAACGGTGTAGCATCGACGGTGTAATCTTTCGACAAACAAACAATGCTTGACGAATGCCTTACCCAGAGTCCCGGTTTTTGGGAAACTTTGTGTATTGTGTCGAACTAAAATAACTTTTGTTCATAACTGAGGCAATAAACCCTATGGTGTATTTAATATGGAGTCAAAAAAAAAAGTATTGTACATCACCATTTTGCCTTTTGACTATAATCAAATGAAAGGGCAAACAAAAGCCGAAAACGAAAGGGCCTTCTGTTTTTGAAATATAACTCCACAATGACCGTTGCGTAAAAAACCGTTATTTACGAAAACGAGTGTGTTCCTGAATGACATTTCGGACAATTATTTTGGTCAAGCGTTACGTTAACAATGGCTCGAATTGTGACTATTTTAGGAGAATTTGGGCATTTATGTGACGTGAATCACAGTACGAATAGCATATAAATAAAAGTGGTCATTTCGGCAAAATACTCTCACTTATCTGGAATTATGTACCAATGGAATTTTCTTATCGAAAATTTTTCACGAGTTGTGAAAAACATGATTTGGAGAAAACCACTAAGCTCACGCATCGAAATAAGTTTTCGGTTAATTCTGTTGATTTTTGGTTGACTGAGCTAAAAAGATGATAAATATGCTATATAATGCAATGAAGTGTCTGGTTAGTGAGAAATCCATTACACGTTAAATTTCGTTTAAATTAAAATGAAAAATTTTTCATTATTGTAATTGTTGAATTCATTCAAAAAATATATATCGCCATATTTATGGCGATGTATATTTTTTAAATTCACATAAATATCACTTTTAACAATATTATAATACATCTGGTTATATCACACATATTTAGATCGTTTCAGGTATTTCGAGGTGTATTGAAAAAAAAATGGACACATAATACATACATGCATATTTATTTATTTTTTTATTGTTTTTTTGTCATCATACTCATCATATCAGCCGAGATATGTCCACCGTTGGGCATAGGATCGTCACTCCAAGCGGCTGGGGGTTGCCTGCATACATCGATTACTCGCTACCTTAAACAAGTTATCGGTCTACCTAGTCGGGGATCGACCCACACTAGGCTTTCCGATTCGGGGTCGCAATTCCAGCCCTGGAGCCCCAACGTCATTTTATGAACTACGTGTCCCGTCCACCAAAAATAATAGAATCCGTTTTGAACAATCTTGTTAATACATATGTACATAAATACATTTTTTATATACATATATATTTATATTATAAAAATACATGAAACAAACTCCACAAATTCTGTTTAATCGGTTTGACTGTGGAAAAACATCGCACTCAGATCATAATGACAAAACACACAGTCGCACTAGCTATTAACGATCGTATAATCGTCGTACGAATCTAGTAGATTTTTTTGTAATCTCCAGCAAATCTATTTATCGTTTACTAATTTTAATTGGTACGGTACCTATAGGGGCTGTAGGTATACCTACTCTTGCCATAAATATTGTTATAACGAAAATATTTTTTCTAAACTTTAAGTTTGTTTTTAAAGGAAAAACTTTTTTTTTCAGTGCATAAAACACAACTGACTACAGTTGTAAGTGTTTTATGCACTTGAAAAAAAATCACACTAGTGATTGAGTTTATATAGTAATGTAATAGCATTAAAAATATGAAGCTTATTCAAAATTATCTTTATTGGCCTTATTACAATCCTTTAAATGTTGAGGCCAGTTTTTTTACCAGCTTTTCCTTCACTGCTTTAATACGAATTTTTTACTGCTTTTAATACAAATAATACGTAGACGGCCAGATACTTTTGTCAGAAACAGAGGAGGTTTCATTGTACTTATTAATAGCCCGGTACACAAAAAATCATTACTAATACTAAGCCGATGAAGAGTTTCAAAAATTGCATTAGGCTCTATATCTACTTTGTGTAATACTATCACAGCAATTCGGTTTTCTTTATCACTCTACTCCATTTTAATATCGCACGCTTATTTAACACAGATTGACGCGTAAATGAGAAAAGACAATGAATATTCATATAAGAATGACAGGCTCCAAATTCAAATGAAATATTATTGTTTTTTTTTTAAATTGTAATAGTATTTATGGCCAGACTAAGTTCGTATTCATTATTATGAGTATCGATGAGGCCAGCAAAACCTCGATTATAATCAATACATTGTTTAAAACATGTTGGTTTAACAGTGTCGCTTGTATATTTTAAAATTGTCCTTAATAAATTGTTAATGTAAGTATACAAGGCCATTTATATTTAAAGAAATTTTCTAAATATCACATTCGTCATCATCATGAAAATCCACTGCTGGACACATAGGCCTCTTCCTTAAAAGGACGAATTGACCATAAACTCTATGCCTGACAGGCGTGTTAGACATCGCAGTAGATTTTGATTGAATAACAGGATATGGTTAGGCCTCAGATGCTTCTGACAGCATTCAAGGAAAGAGATCACGTGACGCTATTATTATGAAAATGCCACACAGCCGATATCACATACATACACACACTCACGCCGATATCCCATAAGGATAGGCAGAGACTATAGTGCATACTACATACACACATATAGTCACGCCTCTTTCCCATTGGGGTAGGCAGAGACCACTTCATTCCACCTGCTACGACCATTTATTGTAGCAAAGTGGCTATCCGCAGTCCACATTTCGCCCCCGCGGGTAATGAGACGTGTCGGGTGACGAACCAAGATGCCGCCATTTTATAAGGTTCAAAAGTGTTAATGTTCTTCATTGCGTTCCCATGGCTTAGGGGAGAAGAAAGTAAAGAGGATGAGGTAGGAAAGTTGCATTGAGTAGGGAATATGGAATTTAGGAAAAGGACAATAGGGTATAGAATACTACTATCTCGAAAGGAGTAGGAAGAGACAGTAGTAGCTTGGGGGCTCGGGGTCGCTTACCCGTATACTTAAGTCTATTTGTCGGACTAAAATACTAAGTATACCCTGACCTTATCACACATTCATTAATCAATCATGTGCATATTAAGTCTTAATAGGAGCGACATTTGTCTGTAATAACTTTTGCGAATTGGTGATTGTCGAGTGGAATGACTATTTCGAGTTCAAAACAGAACAACGACTCCACTGACTTTTCGAAATCGTGTATTGATAATTAATTGTAAATCCTTTCAAATGGTGAAGGAAAATATCGTGAAGATACCTACATCCCTGATAGATTTTCTCGACTGCGTGTGAAGTTTGCTAACTAGCATTAGGCCAACATATACTATCGCATTACTCTTATCATTCTGTGAAGAGACTCGTGCCCAAAGAGACAGTAGACAGACTGATGATGATTATGAGTTTTTGCGAGCGAAAAATAATTCTAGAAACTATGGGAAAAGTTTATCATTTCTAGAAAATTCGTCTTCCATCCGAACATTGCTCTGTCTACTAAGTAAGTACTTCTGATTAAGATAACTATCGACAGTTAAAATACGTATATTCTACATATTTGGGGGCTAATGTTTGTTTATTTAACGATGACCTCAGCTGATGGCGTTCAATACTTTTACATACGAGTAGGTATTCAGAGGAATCTTATAATCGCATCTTAGCAAACATCGAGCGAGCTCAAAACAAATAAAATTAATGCAATGTGTGGATATTCGCAGGGTGGTTGAAACTCAGACTCGGAATATCACATCGAGACATATTTACGTATGTGTGTACAGTATATGCGTTCAAAATTAAAATATTCGTTTTTATACGTTATTTAAAATTAGTGTTGACTACAAAAATATTTGATGATTGTTTGGCTCTGTGCTTAGCTTTCTTTCTGGGCCAATGAGTCCCGGGTTCGAACTTGACTGGACCGAATTATAGTGAACTATGAGCATGCACGTATGTAGGTAAAGCAAGTATGCCAACTCTTGGATACCGAGTTCGAATATGAGGCACGCATCTCTAATTTTTCTAAATCATATACATACATACAATCACAACTTTTTTCTTAGCTCTCCAGCAGGGAATCGAACCCCGGTCTCCTGCGTGACGGGCTAGGATACTGACCACTATACTACCGAAGAATTGGGGTAGGCAGAGACCACTTCTTTTCACTTGCTAAGCTGGTTTAATATGAACCTTATGAAATGGCAGCGTTGTGGTTAACCACGCGACACGTCTCGTTGCCCGCAAGGGCGAAATGTGGTCTGCAGTTAGCCACTTTGCTACATTAAACGATCGTAGCAGGTGGAACGAGGTGGTCTCTGCCTATCCTAATGGAGAAGAGGCGTGAGTGTATGTATGTATATCTTACAGTCTAATGAAATTATGTGTTGAATGTATTATATAATTAACATATTGATAAATGAATATAGGTCGCACAATACATGCGTCACGCAGCATGCGCCATTGTTCCAGAGGCTGACGAGCCTGCAGACTCCGTCACGTTGGGGTCTTGCACGTGAACCATGAGGCCTTGCTATTGGAAAATTCATGGATTCAGCTTAGGATTTTAGAGCGAGGCCGCCTGAGAATATATTTTAAAGTTAACTTATGATTATACTGACATAAATAGAATTTAATTTATAAGCGTTCACGGGCCAGCTAAATATAATATTGATGAAGCTAAAAAATTTTGAGACCGTTACGGTATAATTGTAACATGATTGAAATTTTACTAAATTATTAAACATAAAATATTTATTTAATTAATTAGATAACATGAATTTATATATAAATTAATTTTCATCCGGATCCGATCACGTGAATGTCGGTTTTTAAAAAAGTACATTATCGTTTTCACTTGAACTCCCATACCATAGCGGCGGTGGAAGCAGGGACCAAGCTGTGTCTTTAGTTCTACTTGCCCAATTTTTATGAAAGATAATGTAGTATTTAAACGGCAATAATTAATTTTAATACTGTAATAGTGTGACCAAAATCTACTAGCTGATTTTTGTGTAAAACAAGAATAAACAAACAAATAGACGTGAATAAAACTTTTTTAACAAAAAACAAAACAAACTCAAAAAAAAACTTAATTTTGCGTTTTATGAAACGCAAAAACGCGGAAGACGATCACGAAATAATCTGAGACGGCGCGCACGCCTTTCTATATTTTAACTGTTTATTACTTTTTAGAAAAAAAAGTATATTATAATGCGGGCTTATAATAATAAGCTCAGATTTCAGTAACTCTCTTTTCATGCATTTCACTAGTCTCTTTTGAAATTGCTTTAGATGTTCCTAGTTTGAGATAGGCGTTGTTACTTTACGCTCGTGTCATTTAAACGGCACTTCCTCACACAGGCAACGCGTTTAATAGGTATATTCGTACTTGATAAACAAGTTACTTACAGAACGTAGTATTCACTGAAAAGCAAAAAATAAAACTTTTTTTTAACAAAAAGCAAACCCAACTTCAAAAAAAATCTCATGCATGCACTTGCCCCACTGTCTGGTCAAAATTGTTAAATTTTTTTTAGAAAAACTCAAATAACCTAAACACAGGTTATTTTATTTTATGACGAAATTCCGCCATCGACCTTCTATATGCGTGCTTTTTTGTCGTTAAGGAGTTTGGTAAGAGGTACCTACGTAGTCTTGGATAGTCACAAACCTATCAATATCTCAACCACTAAACTTTTTTCTATTCGATGTTCAGGAGTTTACTGGTATATCTTTGGAATCCAAGGTCCAATGCCCACAAAAATTAAACAAACCCCCCTTGAGAAAGTTCCTTTTCTACAAAAAAAGAATTTTTAAAATTGTTTTATAAATGACGAAGTTATGAGGTAAAAAAATTAAAAAAAAAATACAAGCGAATTGGGAACCTCCTCTTTTCTTTGAAGTCTCTTAATAAAAGTGTTTTCCGATTTAGAAGCCTTTTATCAGTCATTCTGAAACAAATTTTTGAAATATCTTTAATTTATTGACGATGACGTTTTACAATTCTATAATATTATAGATTGAAATAGAAACTACTAATAAACTAGCAATTACTATAGAACCAAGAATTTTCAGTTTGAATTTATGAGTATTTTTCGATAGAGACAGGAATGCTCCAGTGGTTTGATCTATAAAATAGAAAGTAAGGGTAAGATTCGAACGATGAAACGTATAACGTTCAGAAACAAAATAACAACTTTTAACAAAAATGTCAAGTTCACCCTTAATTGAAGAAAATATATGAAAAGATGTATGACTGTTGATGAAGAGAGAGAGGTATATAGGATTGTAGTACGTGGCAAACTGTGGTCTTTGCCTACCAGTATGGGATATCGATGTGTTTCTGTATATATGTAATGAAATTTAATTCATTATTTTAATATATTACCGGCTAATAATTATGATATTAATGCTCTCTATCCAAAGGTTGCCTGGAAGAGATCGCTTTTAGCGATAAGTCCGTCCACTGTAACACTTTTCACAATTGGTTTGTTCTTCTGTAATTAATTGTTTTTGGTATGTCAATAAAGAGTTATGTATCTATATCTATATGTAATTGATCTTTATAAACATTTCTTGGCTTTATTAAAAAAAATAATCAAAACCATAACTCCTATTCTCAAAAAATGTAGTCCTTGTCGATTCGGTCACGAAGGCGATTCAGATTGATGTTTGGCGGTAAGTACAGTTAGTTATCGATTTGGCATTGTCTCGTCGGAATACGAGGCACTGGGTACCCGTAGGCGCGTGCTTCGAATTTCCTTCCAACAGTCGTGAGAACCGCCGGTGAGGTAATGCATGTAATGAGTGTCCAGCGATCTTTGTAATTCTAACGTACGCCGTGCCGAGCAGTGGTAACGCCTATATTACATTCAATTCCATTTAATATTCAAACATAGCGTATGCCGTAGATTCTGAAATCTAATTATAACTGGTACAATTAACATCATGTTCAACAACATCAGCCCGTGGGAGTGTGTTCACTGCTGGATAGGAGCCTCCTCTTTAAAAAACGGATTTTGCCATAATCTCCACGCTTGACAGACATTTTGGAGATCGCGGTAGATTTTGATTGAATAACAGGATAACGTTGCTGCCCGTTACCTGGTATATCCCTTAGCTGTTTCTCACAGCACCTACGGTAGGGAGTAGAGTGACGATATAATTATACAAGTGCCACACATCATTTTAAGTTACTAGACAATGTTGTGAGTAGCTGAAGTTGCCAACTAGTTGGTAACTAATTTGCTTTCAAGGTATCTTGTGGTAGGTCAATAACCTTAGT
>WUAW01022307.1:28767-43165 GCA_017165845.1 Thaumetopoea pityocampa
ATATATATATATATATATATATATACATATACAAATGTGTTCATTGATTTATCCTTTTTTTATGCAAGAACGGAGGAACATAAGGAATCGAATGATTTTTTACACGGATAAAGAGCCGGTGAGTAACGCAGGCAAACTTTTGTCCATGAAAATTGGACTGTTATTATATAGTAAGCACACCAGCTAATTTCTCAAAAGCTGTGCGATTTTAGATGATTAGATGATGGTTTAGATCCTTAGTTCCCAAAGTTGTCCAGGTGGACCCCCAGGCATCCACGGGAGACTCGACGGGGGACTACGTTGGCGCACGCAAATTTCCATAGTTAGATCTAATCTTAACATTTTTTGTCGAGTTTTGGGAATATGGTAGAAATATAGCTGCAGGTGGTCCACCGGAACCAGCTAAATTTTGAAAGTGCTCTATGAGAAAACAAAGTCTGGGTACCTCTGATTGAGATGATTGGAAAAATATACGCTTATTACAAGCAGAGCCGCTGATAAAACTAGTCTATAAAAACTTTCTATAATCTGGAATCAAGCAGATTAAGGAATGGAAAAAACCATTTCTCTCAATAATTTGTTTCTGCAAAAGCGCGTTCACAATGGGAAAATTTCAAATCCGATGGGGCGTTGAAAAACGCCTTTCAAGAGTTCATCGATTCTCGTCCCTAGGATTTCTATAGCAGAGGCATCAATGGACTTCCATTAAAATGGCAAAGGTACATCGAGAATAATGGTTTATTTTTTTTAAAGACACCTCTCCTGCATTAGGATTAATTCCTGTGTTGCGGGGACATTATAAACATTCAAATAACGGAAACACAGAACACCCAGACTCCGAACAACAATTTGTGGTTTACACAAAGTTGTTGTCCCGTGTGGGAATCGAACCCACAACACTCGACAGCGCAATGGACGCTTAAACCAATGCGCCATCCGTGCAGTCATTACTTTGATTAATTAAATATACACTTTTAATAAAAAAAAGGTTTGATATTTTCTATATAAGACAGCAATTTCATACGTCATCAATCATCATCATCAGCATGTGAAAGTCCACCACTGGACATAGGCCTCCACTCTTAGCAGGCGTCTTGGAGGTGACAGTAGAGTTTGATTGAACAATAGAATAATACTGTTGCCCAATATCAGGGCACATTTCTCAGCTGGTTCTCACAGCATCCGCAAGAAGAGATGGAGTGACGTTAATATTATGATGACGTCATACAGCAGTATGCCGCGCTGTAACAGCAGCAATAGAATACAATTTCACACGTGAGGTCCTAATAATTTCCCGCTTTGTTAGCGAGTGTAGTAGAATCCAGATTTCCTTATTACAAATTAATTTCCAACACAATTTAGTATTCCTTAAGACTCCTGGGAAAATCTCGTTGTGATTAATATTGTACTGCGGAGCCCAACTTACAGGAATAACATTGGTAGAAAAGTGTGATTAAGTAACCTTATGAAAAATATTCAGTTGTCTTAATAAAACGGAGACACGTGATATTTCCTTTGTCATATAATATTTAAAGTTACTTCGCGCGACTTGTCGCAATACATTTCAATATTTGAATACCTGTACGCTTCGACCGGGTTGCTCAAACATGGTCACGAGCAGACTCGAGTCTATTTAGTTGGTACAACCATGAATATGAGTTTAAATCACGAAGGTTTTAAATAAACATCATTCTATTGTTATAAATGATTTAACAGAATTATTCGTACATAATAACAGTGTTACTCCATATCTTTTCCCATGGTTGCTATGAGAACCAGCTAAGGACAGTACCAGGATAATGGGTGTTATCGTGTTCTTCAAACAAAATTTACTGCGATCTTAAAGACGCCTGCCAAACGTTGAGATAATGACGTATCTTTCCATTTCAAAAAAGCCCACGTCCGGCATTGGACTTCCACGGCCTGATGATCGTCATGATGAGGTAGACATCCAAAAAGGGACAACCTCTCACGGGAAAGTATAAAACTATCGACAAAATCTACAGGCGGATTCTGTACGCCGAATAGGTTGGTTAAGGATATTTGGTCGCTATCATTTTATCAAGTACTTACACAAACTCGTAAACCAGAATTGAAGCAAAAACAATGTATTCAAGGGCTTATCTAGTTGCGAGTGCCGTAAATGTCGACACGGGAAAAAGGGATTATCATGGTGCTCGTAAACTATGGCCTGACAAGCCGCTGGTAGCGGTGAGATAATTCCTCGGAATATTGAGCGAAAACGTGCTTTTGCCTCGACTGTGCCTAACATCGAGTTTCATCCACTTTATTCACGCGGTGATATTATAATTTGTCATTTAGCATTTACTTTTAAGTGTAAGAATACAATAGTCCAATATAAGCAATGTAAGAACATTATTGCAGATGGTTTATTTTAATAGTTCAGGTTTTTTAGTAGTAGAATTTGCAGTGAACAAACTTATGAGAGTAGGCCCCTTACGTTCAATCCACCGCTAAAATGCAGTGTCCCAAGCACTGCTGTATGCTACGGCTAGATTAAAAAGTGCAATCACATATATAGATACTAGAGGCATAATTTATGAATGAATTTTAACTCATTAGGATAGAAATAGTAGGATATCAACCGTGCTCAAATCTTCCGTGGACGAATGTGTGGTAGTGAGTAGTCACTGGATGGACAGCATACATATTTTCTACATCCATAATATCTAAAAAAATATAGACGTCCTTCAATCTTAAATTTAACATAGAGGGATTCAGAAATTGTAATGTCGAAGACACATCAGTACCTTCTCTAATGATAGCTTAACATTAAGAGATCACCATACTCGTGTCAGCATTTATCATTTTCTATAATTGCTTATTTTATTAACACGATAGGTAACCATTTTAGCTTTACACACACGTCAAGCACAGAGCCTTTGAGGCATTACACAGAACCGAATAAATTCAATATTATCGTCATCGAGGTATATGTAGGTGTTCCAATTCTGGACATAGAAATTCTCGTGCAGCAGTAGAGGTTATTATAACTGTATTTAATAAATAATATGTTTACTTACAATTACAATGTTATCAAATACTTATAATTTTAAATATGAATGCAAACTTAATAAAATAAAAACATTAAAAAATTTTAAATCACTTTATAAACATCAAAACATTGCTCAATTAACAATCAAAACTCGATTAATTAGGCAGTCCACGAACCCACGGCTCACGGATTCTTATACTGTTATTGGCTGTACATGTATTCAAAGATGGCTTGTCTGGAGAAGTGGTTTGTCATGTCATGGAAGGGATAATTACGAGGACATTTTCTGTCTCCGCTCGGCCGATGCGCAAAAACCAGAGCCGAAAATTGCGACCGACAATCCTCGCAAGTCTTCAGCACAATTACTACTTTTTACGAGTTATATACTGTTACTGCATTTTTGGAGGGGAAAAAATATCCAACAGAGTATACGAGTAGATCAAGTTTTGGATGATGGAATTCGCGATTGGGGCGATGTAAAAAGCGATTGCGACGCCACCGTGCGCGCCTTTTATACAGATATTGTTAGTTCGGGTAAATTAAAAATATTTAGCGACGCTTTTGGTATTGGTGACTGTTCAAATCATTGAACAATAAAAAATATAAATTAATATTATTTTTTTTGGTGTGTCAACACTTCACTTGTTGTCAAGTTCATCTGATGTCTAAAAATGTAATCGCCTTCAATTACATATTATTTGTGATTTTAAGTAATAAACATAGTCAAAAGTTCCTTGGCTGTTTTCTTTAACAGTGACAACTTAAAAAAGGAAAATTTTCATAATATTATAGAATACAATAGAATTTTTTTTACAATAAGTAGTGACATGAGTTCTTATAAGTATGTTAGTTATAAAGTTCCATCTACATATTTAGCTGATACAAATCAACATATGAAATAATATAATAATATTAAATCCAATATTTTAGGTTATCATAAATGCAATTAAAAATTAGTTATTGTGTGGTGTCTATTTTTTCCGTGGATGTTGTGAGAACTAGCTCAGGGACATACCACAATAATACGGAGTAGTATCTTGTTATCAAATTAAAACCTACTGCAATCTCCAAGATTCTTGTCAAGCGTGAAGATTACGGGAAATCCTTCCTTTTTAAGGACTTCCACCGGCTAATCACGATGCTAATTTAACCAGGAATTTAAATCCGTGTAGTACATTTGGCGAAATTTACAGGAATTGCAATAACAAGATAATGTATTCTTTAGAATGATCAACGACTGTGATAATAACGATACCTCTGTAACGGTCTCTGATAACAGAAACCCTCTTCATTGTAAACTCAATAGTCTAAGCTTTCCATTGTTTCGTAATTCACAGTTTGTCATTAATAGTTGAAAATTTCTGACTGATAATATAGATCAGAGGTCCTCAAACTTTTTATCTTGTAGACAACTTTTTGTGATTTTTTCACTTTTGTGTAGACCCCCAAAACGTAGTAAATATAAAATTTTTGTAAAATTATTAACTTCAAATGTGATTTTGACAGTTGGCGTGGACCCCTTGCAGGTCATCGTTGACCCCTGGGGGTCAATATAGACCACTTTGGGTATTAATAATATAGACGGGCATATCTAGAGAATCTTATTGACAGACAATTCAGCAGCTGAATGTGAAGTAGACCATTGTGATTAGATCATTTGTATGTACCGAACAATCTATTAATTTTTTTTTTTTTGTAATACAGACATAAAGCGATTATTTAAGACTAGCTAAAACCAATACCTTCTCTCGCATCAATAATGATAATGATTTATAGTCTGTTCTTTTCAAGACTGTAATATATCCGATGATATGAATGTCAATCCGTAATGAGATAATCCGCAAGAGAACTAGAGTCGCCGACGTCGCTCAAAGGATTGTAAAACTGACGTTGGGGGTCTTAAAGTGCTGGAGTGGCGACCCCGGACCGGAAAGCGTAATGCGGGTAGACACCCGACTAGGTGGACCGTACACCTGGTGAAGGTCGTGGGCAATCGGTGGATGCAGGTGGCCCATAGCCGCTCGGTGTTGCGATCATTAGAGGAGGCCTATGTCCAGCAGTGGACATCTGTGGGCTGATATAATAATGGTGATGAATATATAATATAAAATATGAATATAGAATATAGCGAAGCCCACATTAGAATCCATTAAGTAGTTTTTGTGTGATCCCGTAACATCATCAATCCTTGGAAGTCACTGCTGGACATGGACCTTATCCTTAAAAAGGAGGGATAATCTTCACATTTGGCCGGCGTCTTGGAGCTCGCAGTGGATTTTGATTGAATAACAGGATAATGCTGCTGCCCATTATCCTGGGACATCCCTTAGCTAATTCCCACAGCTCCCAAGGGAAGAGATAGACAAAAATTGGTGACAGATTTGGTCAGTGGCCGTGATCCCGCTTTGTGAGCAAATTGGTTCCGGGTTCGAGTCCTGGCAGGAATAAACTTTGAGTGTTGAGAACGTATGTTTGTACCTAAGTAATGGCTGTTTATCTATATATGTATGTATTAGCATTTACCTATATAAGTAAGTATATGGTTGTCTACTACCCAAGACTCAGAGAAATCCAATTTGGAGCTAGATTAATGCGAGTTAAAAAAAAATTAAAAAGTTATTTCGACCTCTATTTCACTTTTATAAAGAAGTATATTTCAATTACATATTTTAAAATATATTATTCAATGTACAGACACCATTCCATTAAATGATTTATTATAATTATGTATAGATGGATATTATCAATACCGACCATTAACATTAAGTATTTATCGGAAAAATTCTAATCGATAACATTTATTATTAATCGATACTTTCTCTAATGCTTATGAAATATTTACTACACAGACTTGAGAATAAATAACCTTAATAAAGTGTTTAGTTTTCGCAAATTATGGATAATGTGTCTAAGTGTATATCCGTGAGGTGATTTTATAAGAAGCTCAAGGTTTCTCAGCTAGCAATCGAGGGAGATATGCTCGAAGTCTCTCTGCGAGGTAAAATCGGAAATGAGGAAGTCCACAAAAGAACCAGAGTCACCGACATAGCCCAAAGGGTCACAAAGCTGAAGTGGCAGTGAACACGTATTTCACAGAACGAGCAGACATTGGGTCTTCAACGTGTTGGAATGGCGACTCCAAATTATAAAGCGTTGTTTGGGTCGCCTTCGATAAGGTGGACTGATGAGCTGATTAAAGTGGTAGGCAGCTCACAGCCCCTCGGTGTAGTGATCATTGGAGGAGGCCTACGCCCAACAGTGGAAGTGTCTCGGCTGATATGATGATATCGCA
Organism: Thaumetopoea pityocampa; assembly: GCA_017165845.1. NCBI lineage: Eukaryota > Metazoa > Arthropoda > Insecta > Lepidoptera > Notodontidae > Thaumetopoea > Thaumetopoea pityocampa. The sequence goes on from WUAW01022307.1 coordinate 35,076, forward strand.
CCGCTCGCCATCAGTGAGGAGTTCATCCTCACGCATTGGAACCTCAATGGTCATGTACAGTGCGGTTACAGAGGAATTTCCTCCCGCGAACACTCCGATTGTGGAATGAGCTCCCTGCTGAGGTTTTCCCGAAAGATTACAGTATAGGGTTCTTGAAGAGGGGAGTGGGTAAATTTTTGAAGGGTCGTCAACGCGCGTGTGACATTCCTGATGATGCAGGCGTCCATAGGCTGCGGTAACCGCTTACCATCACAGATGGGCCGTAAGCTTGTTTGCCACCTTCGTGGTATTAAAAATTACTTAACATTTTGCTAATAGGTATATATACCTATACACACTTCACATACACACATCATTCATACATTTTAGGAGTAGATATCACATTACATATTTAAATACGAGGATAAGTGGTATGTTCCATGTCTGAGCACAAAACCAGGAATTTAACAGATTACCAACGTCGTGTATACGTATACTGCGTGCCATCATGCTGAGCCGGGTTCTCATTTAGCAGTTATTTTTATCTCCTTTACCTTTATCTTTATTTTTCTTTCTCTCTTTATAATGTCTAAGTATTTAAACTTCGACCCTATATGTCATATTCTGTGTCATATTCTAAACCGTTTCAAGTCTTCTTTATACAGAATAAGTTATAACCGTTCTCCGCAAGATGGCAGCCTTGAATATTTTTTTAATCTATTTGTGTATAATTGTATTTATTTCATATATAAAATGCGTGTGCGTTTGATCTATTTGTGTATAATTCCATTATCGATATTCTAATTCTTGCCAGTCATTGTATATGAAATTCTTTCCTGAGATTTTTAATGTTTGTATCTTTCTGTGACGTGAAAGCTCTATTCACACAATCTTATCAATATTAACTAGGGTTTGCCCCCGGACCCACTCGCTTGAATTAATGTTTTTGCGCTTAATTGAAAATCTCTAAATAATTATAAATTTACATAAAAGTAGACAAAATCCATTTTTACTTGAGCTCTCGTACCATAATAGCAGTTATTGAATGAAGATCAATGGAGATTGGGCTATATCTACAGTTCTAATTAACCAATTTTAATGAAACATACTGCAATATTTGAGATGGAATTGTAGTTTTAAGACTGCAAGTTTGACCAAAATCCAACGCGAAGTTCGAAGAAACAAAGAAAACAAAACATGGTTTCGTCTTCAGAAGCCCTTATTTAATCAATCTGAGTTAGATTTTTTGGAACATCTTTAATGTACAAATGTTTTATAGTTATATAATTGTAAGAACATACATTATTTTTACACAAACTTTTAGTTGGCGCTTTATTAAATATCCTCTATCCGTTTTATTGTAAGTTGTAGGTTTTCCATTTCAAACAAATAAATAAGCAATGGATAAGTTTAGAAAAATATAGTCTTTAAAGGAAACCCAAACCGAGGTTTTTTGTATGACTGCGTTTGTTTTACACCCGAGCGCACTACTTGAAAGGTCAGAATGGAAACATTGGCAGCCTAACTAAACATAAACACACACGGGTATTCATTGCTTTAAAAGGAGACCCTTAGAGGATTTAATTTGCTTCTGATAAAATTTATACTAATATTATAAAGATGTAAAATTTGTTTATTTTGTAAGTTTTTATGTAGGTGGTAATCTCCGGAACTGATGATCCGATTCTAAAAGTTTTTTCACTGGTGGAAGCTACATTATTCGTGATTGCTATAGGCTATAAATTATATTTATATCATGCATATTAGCTGAGCTATCACAATATTTGTCTAGAAGAAATTGTGACACACTCCCGGGAGGGTTCTCGAGTAGGTACAGAGGCCACGTGAGTGGAGCAGCGGGCAACGGCTAGTTACTTATAAGTCAATTATAGTGGTGCAGTGAATAATACTTCGCCTTGGAAATCGAAGGTCTGTGATTCGATCACCATTCCAATTAATATTTCATTAATATGGCTATGGCTTCCATTTTTGATTTCATCTTTTGAAAGGTTATAAAAAGTATGTCTCAGCCGCTATTTTAACGAAACTGGTCAATTGAACTCACCTTACAGCTGAATGTTCTACGTTTACAGCAAACCCTGCCTAATATTTGAACCATACTAGAGTCAAATAGACATTGTCTAATATAATTATTATAATTCTAATATAATTAATTATATTAATTTTAATTCCAGGATCAGCTAATGCTGATCCTGGAATTAAAAGCCAGGACTTATGCCAAAAATGCGACATTGATTTCAGTTCTGATGTAACACAACTTAAGCTAAATTTGTCTAAATTTCTCTCTATCTTTTTCTTATACCAAACACCAAAACGAGATAGCAAACATTTTTATCGAGTACCAATCTATATTTCTGTTAAAAGGCACAAAATTGTTGCGTTTTTGTGTATCTTCAATCGACCTGTTTCGAGCTCACGTCTAAATTTGTATATAGAACTTAATTTTGACATGTCTAAACAAAAATGACGGCGCCATAATTGTTGCTGTCTCGTTTTGGCGTTTGAAATTAGAAAAAGATAGGAGAGCCTAAATTTAACTACGTTGTGTTACAACAGAATATACGTCATTGATTTATAAGAAGATAATCATAAGGCGAATCCTTTTCAGCTGCAAAGAAGTTGATAGTAAGGAGTCGTGCTGATGAATTTGTATCTTGGGTTAAAAACTGAGACTAATTTTCTTAGGGATTGGAGGAAGCGTATGGAGATGACGTCACCTAGTGTGCAACTGTATAACGTATATAACTACGTGCATTTGGACTAAGTGTACGGACAATATTTGTCGCATGATATAAAAAGTATATAATTTTAATCAACCTACAGCCAAATCAGCTTGGAGACATTTTTGCATTTTGTACAGGTTAGCAAATAAATAAATAAATACTTTTTACATGTTTTTATTTTTATATAGGTAGGTACTTAATATTATACATATTAAACGTAATTTAATATGTTTAAGTAACTTCTAACGCCACTTATAGGCGACTGATGCGAGAGTGCGAGCCACGCGGTAGCCTAGCGTTTATTTCGGTTTTAGTCACTGTGTGTTCAAACACTACTACAATCGCAAATAAACGTCTCCAAAGTGATTTATTTGTACAAAAAGTATTATTACTTTGTTTTATACATAGTATGTATTAGCTCAGTAAACATAATTACGCTGAAATTACAATCAAATCAGCTGTTAGACGGAAATCCATAAAGACATACCTGTCTTCTTTTAAAATTTACAATAACCGACCACATTTATAGCCTGTATCGATTAGCGGTTGATTGGTATTCGCGTAGTCCGAGAGTCGTTATCGGACGGTGGTCAATATTCGTCAAATTAGCATCGATGCAAGGAGGCGCGGGTCGATGACCGCGTTCGGCGAGCGTGGGAGCGGTGCGCAGGCGCAGTTTTTGCAACTACCCGACTACCTACCCCGCACCCGGACAGGTAGTCACCCGAATTATAAGTGTTTGCTGCGGACAAATAATGTTTTGGAAACTTTTATTTAGTCTTCGTTATTACAAGATTTACCGAAGATGATTTATTATATATTTTCGAGAGGATTTTTTGTAATTAAGTCATTAGAAACTTTACTCCTTGAATATTACCGGAGAAAACTAGAGATTATATAATAATAATACTTACCATGCTTCCCCCCTCCTATGAAACTGGAGTATCCTGTAATCATATTTTAGTCACGTAACAAGTTTCAACTATTAGTTCAAAGTAATAAGTATAGAAAAATAAAAGCAAGTCTTTTATAATTATCATCATGACTCTCCAATAGGTATTAATTTATTTCTCTTTCCAGTGTACTGTAGACATTCTCCAATGTCTATACATCAATAACCAATATTATTATATTATTATTACATTAAGCTATTTATTCATTTTATTAAAAAATCATGACTAATCAAAAAAAAAAACTGATTAAAACTATTCTTCGAGATGTATATTCGTGTATAGTTGTGATAATATTAATATTTTCTTGTTAAATAAATCACTATCAGACAGGTATACAAATTTAAAAGATTTTGATGATTTGTTTTAGAAATCTAGTTTGTCCGTAATAAAGCAAATAATTTAAATAATAATTCAATTATAAGAAATCATGTCTACACATTAATATTCGTATTGCAGACGACTTATCTAAGCGTTAGACGCCTAGTGACAGACAATATTTATCTTAAATTATCTATGGATTCAGAATTTGCTTCTGAATCTTTTTGATGCAAATAAATATTTTTTTCAGCCAGATACTATAGCCTGAAGTTCAAAGAATACGAGTATTTGCATGTGTAAGTCAGTGCAGAGACAGAACCACAAACATCTTTGATTCTGTAGACTGGACCGCGACAGTGTATACCATTGGTACCCAAAGTGGTCTGTATCGACCCACAGCGGTCAACGATAACTTCACTGCAGTTAGAAATTTAAGTCTTACAAAGTAAACAGGATTATACCAGTTGTTAAAAACACATTTGACGTTGATAAATTTGCAAAGAAATTTTAACGGCTCACTTTTGACGACAGACTCCTTTATGAATTTTATATTGCCTTTTCTATGCAAATAAATATTTTTTCAGCTAAATACTATGGCAAAAAGTTCAAGAAAACAGCTCCTGTGACACTTAACACGTCAAGCGGAACACGGGTTGAGGGACAACAAATGGTAAAGGCAAAACAAAATGTTCCTTTATTTCTACGTTCAAATGTTGTAAACGTTAAATTAATCTCAATACTTATGTTTGAAATACTTAATGTTGATAAATTTTGTTGCATTTGTTGACAAAAGTGTAGGGATAGACTTTTGAAATAAAATACAGATTTCCTCCCTCCTGAAATTCCTCATCCCACCTTTTTAACACATTCAGTACCGCCCAGTCGTATCCGAGCGACTAAATTTAACAAAAAAAAATGTTTTGGTTCTCAAGATTTGAATTTACACAAATAAATGTACAGTACGATCGATATAAATGGTCTAATTTCATTACAAGAGGATTAATACGTTACATTTTGAATCATGTAAATATCATTTTTAGTTTGTTTTTTAAGAGCTTTCTCCCAGACCCTAGTAAATTCGTCAAATTCGTCCGGTTATATTCGCATAGGCACGTAATTTTCGCCGAGGAGTGAATGTGTTAAATGCCTACTTTCATACACCTTTTCTCTTTTCTCACCCCTATTTTATGTAAACTTGTAAACGCGAACAGCATCAAACTGTAAATAATCCCCTCATTAACACTCTAACCTGCAAATATCTGTCACAGCAATTGTTTGTCTAACTCTATTAACAATGTGTCTATGTATTGTCACATCCTTTGTCTTAGCTTTTTTTACCCTGATTAGAGGACTTTCCGTCAAAGGACATTCCATCCTTTCACTGCCAAAATTCTTTATCCTCACTGTTAACTACCCCTTTTATGATATTAGCCTATTAGTACCAAATTGGTCAAACGCCATAAAATAAGAAAGAAAATTAAGAAAATGCAGGATTGGTTGTGCACTTATTCATTGTGCACGTACTCATTGTGTACTTATGAAATATGAAACTAATTCACCCGTGTTTCATTTCTAGGCTCGATGCAAAATGAATCAATTACTGTTAGGTGGGATCGAGGTTCATGTCGCCATCGCAGCCGGCACTGTGAACACTATGCAGGCGCATGATCTCGCCGTAAATTAGGAAAATTTATTTTTATGCTCGCTTTTATTTATGTCCGAAAGCTGGGAACGCATTGTATCCCGTAGGATCGGAGTTCTAACTAATAATGATTTATTAACACCATTTCTTTCTAGGACTGTCAACATGTTTTAAGAACTTAGAACTCTATTAATTTTTATAATATAAAATATTGATATTGTAAATGTATTATATGATTCGAACTTAATAAAATCGTCATTCTAATATTAGATCGCTATTGCATACATTTACATCTTTAATCTATTTATTTACATTTTTTTATTATAATTTTTAAGTAATCTTAAATAAACGCAATTACTCCAGAGATGCTATTCCCCCGGGTGACCTTAAATAAAAATATTGTATTTCTAAGTCTCGCGACACACTTGACAGGTGCTTGCGACACATTTAACAGATGCTTGCGACACACCAATGTGTCGCGACACATGGTTGAGAACCGCGGAACTAGACTAATAAATGAAATTAAAAAAAAAATGTAATATTGTCCAAAACACTAAGGTTTGAGATTCCTAAATAAGTAAGCAGAGCTACGACGATAGAGCTTTTACGAGTACAGTCAGCGTCATCTATTCTTCGTCGTAAGTTCGTAACTCGGTATCATATTGCAGTGTAGTTTTTCGCGTGTTTTACAGCTAGAATGCACTCCGATACTCTCTAATGCAGGGCTGTCTAAATCAGATACGATCGCGGGCCAATAAAACCATTAAGTACATTGGACGACTGCTGAAATAAATACTTACTTTAATTAATCGAAGAAAAAAATAAAAAATAGTAATAAAAACTTGTTAAAAAATTTGACATTTAGCAATTTTATAATAGTAATAGAATAGATATATGGCCAGTGTCAATGTTGCTACTAAACGTGATGGTACTATTGTTGTAAAATGGATTTGAGGATAGAGGGAAAGCATAGGCCCGTAAGATTTTATTTAGTTTAAAAACAATTGTAAAAATCGAAAACTGAAGGTAAAGGCTCCATGTTACGCATATCGTAATGTAACCGATTAGTCGGTTGGCGGTGCTCCAAACGGATTAATGCTCAAGATACAGGGGAACTGTGCATTTGTTAAACCGATACCGAACACACAGAGGGTGCCATAATGAGCTTCCAGAATGTTCCCAGATAAGAAAAAAAATGTGTTGTGAAGAACGGCTCATAGCATTTACCATGTAACGTGTAACTTGTTAAATATTTTCGATTTTCGATGATGTGTAATATTAAAAGATCTTACAAACATAAATATTATACTATACTAGCTTTTGCCAGCGGCTCCTGCTTAAAAAAACGGTGTTTGCCACGTTTTTTTTTCTCTACGCTTAGCAGGCGTCTTAGGGATCGCAGTAGATTTTTATATATATAGAATAACAGAATAATGCATATTATTTATTATCCTGGTACATATATATATATATGGTATATATATATATATATATATATATATATATATATATATATATGTATATATATATGTATATGTGTGTGTATATATATATATATATATATATACGTTTGCTCTACCGGAAAGTTTGGTTTGTTTTTGGAATAAAACAAAATACAAATTTTTCTTACTGTCAATAAACTTTATTGAATAATATAATTCTATATTATTCAATAAAGTTTATTCATTATATTTAATATCTATCATATTCAATATACTTCTTGCCAGCGCGAGGGCAATCTGTACGTCCCCATTTTGAAAAAATGTTTCATCTTTTGATGCAAAAAATTTAACCAGTGCTTGTTTGATATCTTCTTCATTTTTGAATTATTTGCCCTTCAAAAAATTTTGTATGGACAAAACAAGTGATAATCAGAGGGTACTAAGTCCGGGGAATATGGTGGATGTGACAGAATTTCCCAACCTAGTTCTGTAATTTTCTGACGAGTCCCCAAAGCAGCATGTGGCGTGGCATTATCATGATGCAGTATGATGTCTTTCCTATTGAACATCGCCGGCCTCTTTTCTTGGACCGCTGACTTTAAATTATCGAGTTGCTGACAAATCTTCTCCGAATTGAGCTTTTCGTTCGGTTTTAAAAGCTCATAATGTATTGGTCCCACCATATACACAACATTCTCTTATTTAGAGTCAAATTTGGTTTAAATGTGGAAGGACTAAGTTTTCCCGGGTCACAATATGCCCTTTTCCTTACGATATTTTCATAGGTAATCCACTGTTCATCCCCGGTTATCATCCTGTTCAAGAAGGGCTCGATTTTGTTCCAAGCATAACTACGCATTGGGATTCTACCCAAAAGTGAAAAACATTACAAGTGGTCTACAGGAAAAAAAAGTTTGAGGACCTCTGATTTAGACGAACGACGTAAACGATTTAAAACTTGTTTGCAATTTCAAATCAAATTCCAAATTCATAAATATATTTTACATATATG
>WUAW01022307.1:48302-61632 GCA_017165845.1 Thaumetopoea pityocampa
ATGTATGTATGTAGTATGTACTGTGGTCTCTGCCTATCCTTATGGGATATCGGCGTGAGTGTATGTATGTAGTATAGGAGGGAATTCGGATTGTATCACGGATGAATATGCGAGTATACCTTCTCGCATATTCATACGTGATACAGTCCTAATACCGCCTCGCGCAGCCAGCCACACAGACTACAGGATGACGCGTGCAATTTTAAGCGGCTGCAAATCCCATATAACCTTTGTGCCGTACTCTCGATACAGCGGTATGCGTTCGTCACTTATTGAACGATAAAGGAAAATAAATAGAAAATAAAACAAAATGGGATTACGGCCCTGGGCACCATAAAAGATTCTATAGGGTCGATGTGCATCAAAGCTTTGATAGACAGAACCAATACAAGATGCGTACTGTGGTACTTAAGTGGTCTCTAAAATCCTTTGATTATAGACTAAAATGATCATATTGTAATAATGATTATATTGTACCCAATTTATTATAAATAAACATTGCTGCATTTCAGTCTAATTTATATTACCAGATTTTTTAGTACCAACTTCATGATCATTAACCTGAAGACATCCATCATTCTGAATATAAGTCTTCCCATACAATACTAGAGTAAGTGGCTTTCGGCCTTCTGCACAATAGTTTTATCCGAAATTGTCGACTTTATTAAATATTATATTGTGAGTTGTAGCACGCTCCACAACAAGTTTGACCTAATTTATTCCCGCGTAAATTAAACAGTCGGCTTCGCCGGCATGCGCTATGATGATTGATTACCAACGTCACCCCTAGAAACCTTCAGCTTTGTTGCTTTCTGTAACTTCAACAATTTTCCGTTTAAAACTACATTTCATAAAATATATTCTGTTTTTAAATCACAGAAACTGTGGCAGCGATGACGACGATGACTTAGAATATATTCTATGCATTTGGATTTTTTAATCTATGGAATAAAAATGGAAAAGTCTAGAACAATAAAAGAAGATTGAAACCTTTCGCATTATACGTAAGGGGCCACCTCGCGCCTGTCCATACTATGAGACTGCCCATACAAAACACACTACAAATGTATATCTCGTTCATGTAACGAAATGGCATCAAAAAATAATAAACTGGTCATACTTATCTCGAGGCAATTAAACTTGATAAAATATACCAAGGATATCCTCAAATAGCGTGATCTTAAGTAATTTATCTTTACTATTTTTTGTGTAAAATATTATTTTATGCATATGGCGGAGCACTCAGACAGTATCAAGTTACGGATCGTTTTAATATTATGAAATAATATTACATAAATACATACTATCACGCCTTTTGCTTGATTCTCCGGCGAGGATCGAACCTCGGTCTTCCGCGTGACAGGTGGGGATATTAACCATTATACTACCAAAGAATTGGGGTAGGCAAAGACCACTTCTTTCCACTTGCTACAAGCAAAGTGACTGTTCGTAGCCCACTTTTCGCCTTCGCGGGAACATGTCGGGTAGTGAACCACGACGCCGCCATTTTTAGAAGGTTCAAAAGTGTTAAAATTCCTCATTACATTCCCATGAAAAGCAAGGGTAAAACAGGTCCATCCAATAGAGCCCCGCGTGCTTGGGTAAGGCTAGCCATAATCTTGGGTCTAGCCATGCAGCCATCGGCGCGGCAGCCACTGGCTTAGTTGAGAGGAAAGGAAAGAGGATGAGGTAGCGAAGGTGTATTGAGCAAGGAATATGGAATTTGGGAAAAGGACTATAGGATATGGGATACAACTATCTCGGAAGGAGTGGGAAGAGACAGTAGTAGCTCGGGGGGCCGGGGTATACTTAAGTCTATTTGCCGGACAGGCTAAAAGACTAAATACTGTGTGAAGTTCATGCCCATAATATCACGTACCGCCCCCTAAAGAGATCGTGATGCTGTGTATACACGTTCGATTTGTTTGTCGGACTGCTTTAAAGCCGCACTGGTTGTTTTTAATAACGGGTAAGTAATATGGTTATGAGGTAATCGCCTTATTTTCGTCTCTATGTGTGCGCATATTTTAGTTCACAGTCTATACACTTATTATTAATTTAAGAATTAGTAATGACTAGCTTCTGCCCGCGAATCAAACCAACCACTTTTACTTGAGCTCTCGTACCTTAGCGGCGGCTATTAAAACAAGGATCAAGGTGTATCTTTAATTCTACTGGACCGATTTTGCTGAAACATACCGAATTATTTAAGTCGGAATAGTGCCTTAGTAGGATAAGCAAGCTGAAGTAGCAATGGGCAGGCCACATAGCGCGAAGATCGGATGGCCGATGGGGCAAAAAGGCCCTTGAATGGAGACCACGTACTAGCAAGTGCAGTATGGGACGGCCACCTACGAGATGGACCGACGACCTGGTGAGGATCGCTGGGTCTCGCTAGATGTAGGTGGTTATGGACAGGTCGCGCTGAAATTCAATTGGAGAGGCCTATGTTCAGCAGTGGACAACTACGGGCTGAAATGATGATGATGATGTAATAAAACTTATTTAATTCTAATTTACTGTGTGTACATTACTAATGTCAATTGCAATTATGAAATACAATTGTGATAATGCCTTCAGAAAAGAGTAATTGAACCAATGGTTAATATACGAGTATAAAATAATAATATTCTGGGTACTTTCACACACATTGATCCAGTCTACTTATTACCCGACTGCGCCAGAAGGAGGATTATGTTTTTCGAGTATATGTATGTATGTATATTTTTTGGCACGTTCTGTAGCCGAAATGGTTTGGTGAATTTTAGCTTGAGAGAAGTGGTTAGATTTGTCTTAACTGTGACAGTGACACGGGGTATGTCAAAATTATATAAAATTACACATTTCACGCAATCGGGGTTTTTTTTCAATGAATAATTAAACTAGTATAGATAAATACTATACATAAATAGACTAATATGTCCATGACTTGGATACAAATATTTATGCTCAGCACACAAAGTTTGTCCCTACCAGGATTCGAATCCGGGACTAATTGAGATAGAAAGCAGATGTTTCTGCCAGTGTACCAATCAGCGTAAGTAATATTGAACTTACATTTTATTTCAAAACTCTATCCCTACTTTCATTAACACGTGGTACACGATACTACGCTCGCTAACGACTTGCCGCAAATTATTTCTAACGGAGGTAATCAATGACAATTATAACGGCGCGGGTACACAGTGGTGCTGATTCTGTTGTAATAGAACTTAACTAAATTTGGTCCATCCCTATCTTTTTCTAATGTCAAAAGCCAAAACGAGATAGCAAACACTTATAGCGAGTATCGACCTACGTTTCTGTCCAACGGTTCAAAAAATATTGCGTTTTTGCGTATCTTTAGTCCGTATGTTTCGAGATCGCGTCTAAATCTTTTAATTTTGACGTGACTAAACGAAACTGACAGCACAAAAATTATAGCTATCTCGTTTTGGCGTTTAACATTGGAAAGAGATATGGAGGGACTAAGCTTGGTTAAGTTCTGTTACAACAGAATCGGCACCAGTACCGCCGATACAGTCGTGTCTGATCCGTTGGTTGCGTACGACGCCCTATCGGTATTTACATAAATGCCAGCTACAATAAATGATTTTGTCTATTAGCAAGGGTCATCAAGCCAGTGATTTTGTCGCTAATATTTTTTGATGTTTGCTCATAAGTTCGATTCCGGTCCCGTATCATTGAGTTATTTTTAATACATATACGGTCTACATTATAGACACTAATATACTTAACGGAAAAGAAAAATTTTGTGAGGAATCCTGCATGACTGTTGAAGTCTACCAACCTACACTAAGCAAGTGTGGTAGACTACGGCCTAGTCCTCGTTCTGATTAAAGGAGGTATGTACCCCTTTAGTGGGGATGAATGTGGATTTGGATTAGATGGATGAATGTTTGCTCTGTGACACCGGCGTAATAATGGCGTCACTCTAATTCTTCCTGCAGATACTGTAAGAATCAGGACAACGGACGGCGACGTTAGTCCGTTGTTCAATCAATATCTACTGCGATCTCCAAGAGGCCTGTTAAGCGTGGTAACTACGTTGCCGTAGTTTAGAGGAGTTTTTCTTGCCTCCTACGTTGCCGTAGGAGGGATTTGCATCCCTCCTTTTTAAGGAGAAGGCTCACAAACAGCGGTGGATTTCCACAGGATAACGATAATGATGAATATTTGGGATTATTTTGTCTAATATGTTTTATTCTTGTACATTCATATCATAGAATATTAAATTATCTACAGTTAACAGTAAACTTGATAAAACAGGTCGCTAAGGCACTTGTAAATATGAAAACATTAAAAGTGGTAATTAAAAAACCATAACTTATCCAACACCACAGTTATAACAAATTATGTTTCATTTAATATTATTTTATTATATTTAATATTATGCGGATTTAGTTTCCAGATAATATCAGATTATAAATAAAACAGTAATATACATTATTAGATTTCCTACTTATTAATGATAATACTAGTCGATTTTTTCCATATCCGATTCTGAGCATTAGGAATGATATTCAGTTATCTATTATCAACCCTGTTTCTTACGAAATAATTTATTAAACGCTAGGCAAGTGCCGTTCTATCATTTTAACCTATGTCCTTCCACCTGTAAATGTTTTTAGTTTCGATTTTTGTAAGCATGGCTTATATAACTTTTATAGTGACTTATATGAGTGTAAGTTTTATAGTGACGCTGGTATAATAAGCTAAGGGATGTACCAGTATTACGGGCGGTAACATTAACCTGTTATACAAACAAAATCTACTGCGATTTCTAAGACGCCTGTCAAGTGTGGAGATTTTGAGGAGAAAGTCCATGTTCTGTAGTGGTATATACACGACTAGCCATAAATTTTACCGCCGGATTTTAGGCAGAAATACGCAGTTTTGATGATAATATACATACCTATAATATAATAATATACATAAATAATCACTTAACGATAATTCTAAAGTAAAAATAAAACAAATTGTATCAAGTTTTAAAATTGGAAAAGCGGATGTGTTTACCTCGCGAGACAGCTTCCCGCCGGGCCGCTTCCCACCCTAACCTTTACATTTTATATATTCAAACTGATAGCGGTCTTCGGGAGCCTTGTTCTTACATCTTTCAAGGGAATTACCTAATGTATTTAATCTAGTAACTTATTAGTAAGATAAAACGGTTTTATTTATAAGTAAAAAGTAAAGTAAAGGTAATAAATAAAAATCAGGTACTATTAACTACGGTTTTACGATTATTTGCAACATATCTCTACCTAATATTAATTTTATAATAGTATTATATTTTATAATAATAATAATATAACATTAATGTTTACGATTATATGTATGTATTTCTTTTAATATATAAGGAATCTAAGTAATAATACTTGGTTCATTTTTATTACTAGCTTTTAAGGGTATTATTTGGTTTTCTATTTACGAAACTCGGTATACCCGGTATACAATTCAACGAGCACAATAAAATTTAGTCAACTATAAAATTCCCAACATAATGTACAAAGTGGACACATTCTATTATTTCATTAATAATAAAAAACGTTGCAAATAAAGATACAATTTGTTTTATGAGTCTGGATACTTTGTCCTTTTAAGTCTTACAGTTATTATAATTAGTAGTAAGTCTTACAGTTATAGACATTAAATATTTCTTCAATTTATGAATGTATGTCTGGTACATATTACATAGCCTTTTTCGGAATTTTGACATTAATGCAACTTTGACTTTTTTTTTAATTGTAATAAGCTAGCTCTTGACTACAATCCCACCTGATGGTAAGTGGCGATGTAGTCTTAGGTGGTAGAGCGCACTAGTCTAGTAGAAATCTGTTCACTCTTTTCTTGATAACGTCCACATTGTAATCGGAGCGAAACACTGACGCCGGCAGACCATTCCAGTCCTTTTTTGACTTGTCACACTGACTAGGTGATAAATTCCATAGGCTTATTACTAACAGACAAGTTGAAAACCGCGAAAGGGCTGAAGCTCATTTTATAGGTTGACGTGAGTCCTGGAGAAAGCGATACTAAATACTGCTGTGCGAGTCTGTGAGATAACTTGGCTAGTTCAAGGAGCATTTGTAGTTAGGACCGCTGATGATGTCACCAAGTCCTTCTCTACGAGTATTACCATTGGTATACACCAAGGTTCGACGCTGGGTCCATTGTTGTTTAACCAAGCGCTCGATGTAGTCACATAGTCCATTATCTCCCATAGCTGATTATAAACGCTGATGATATAGCATTTATCAACCAGAATAAAGAATGAACACTTGACAACGGCGGTTTGCCACTGAATGTAGCGGAGATCGAATACGTGTCCCCGAATGCGTATGAAAATGAGAACCTCTCAACTATCTGGATAGATACTGAATGACCGGGCTATAAAACTGGATAAATTACGATACCTTGGATCCGTATTCCACGCGTTTGGACTTGATTAGACATGCCCAAGCACTCCGTGGAAGTGAAAATACTGAAGTGGATGGCGTTACGCGGTCTGACCCAATACCAACTTATATATCCGAAGTAGTTTTGGTGTCCGTGCTGAAGCAAACTTACTACGGTAAGATCAGTTGAGGTAGTTTGGTTATGTATTACACCGACCGAGAGAGAACGTCAAAAGAGATGTCAGGATATGGATGTCCTTAGAATACGATCTGTCACATGTGCTTCAGACATCCAGCTAATGCCATATAGGATGGATGTGGTATTTACTGGACCTCATGAAGCATTATATGAAAGTTAATGGACTTAACGCTGAAGATGTTGAAGATCGAGCGAAGTGGAGTAGTTCGAGTTAAAGAACGGATCCTTTTAACAGTTATTAATAAAGAAGAAGAAGATACACGTAGAATGTTTATTGAAAGGACATAACGTTTACTATGCTCTAATGCTGGAATATGGTTTAGGGGTGGTGTAGCACGAAATCAGCAAGAAAGTATAATTTATCAGGTACGGTGTGAATTTCTCCAAACCTCTTACAGGCAAATCTGCTTGGAGACGTTTTAGCGTTTGTAGTAACGTACGGTCAACAAATAAATAAATAAAAAAATAAACAATTCATTTTTTTATCTATGTACTTAATATTGTACATATCAAACGTAATTTAATATGTATAACTAACTTCTAATGCTACTTATAAGTGACTGAAGCGAGAGTGCGAGGCACGCGGTAACTACCGCAAACTGGTTTATTCCGGTTTTAGTCACTGTGCGTAGAAACACTACTGCAAACGCAAAAAACGTCTCCAAGTCAATTTAACTGTTTATTTTTATCAGAATCATAGTTTTTTATGAATATGTACAATATGGGGCGAATAGAATATGGTCTTTGGTCCGACACGGATTCTTTTGTACATTCCTTCAGGAGAGAGACTTGTAGATGAAATCACAAACTGAAAATTGAAATGGGCAAGACGAGAAACAATTGGTATGAGCGGGCTTCGTGCCACATAAAGATGTTTTATGATGCTCTGTATAACAAGTGTAGTAGAAGACTGCCACCAGATACTGTTCACAGTATGGACGGAGGCGCAACTGAGGGCGGATTAGGAATAAAAGCGAGTTGATACACTATTTAGTATAGAAAATTAATAAGCCCAGGCCCCCAAAGAAAAAATCGAAAATATTCTACAACTGATTTTATTGCTACATATGTTAAATTCGTAACTAGCAAGTTGGGATGTACCATGGTAATTATTTTCAGAATTTTCCTACTATTATTTACAAAAAATAGTAAAGCAGAAAATGTATAATTAAAGATAATCTTTAATTAAATAATCAGAATAATCTTTAATTAAAGATTGTTCGAGAATATAACAATAATATGATTATTTCCCATTCGCTTATTTTTTTTAAACTTATATGTGTTAATTAATGTGGTATCAAAGAAAGAAAGAAAAGTTTGATAGATACAGCTGAAATTATTATGCATGTGAAACATAAAGGGAGAGATAAAATAACTACTAAATGAGAACCCAGCTCAGCATGATGCCAGGCACTACAGTCAATGCTCATATTTAGCTGGATTCCTAGTTGTGTCGCTCAGACACGGAGCATATCAAACATCTTTGTATTTAAATATTTATTATGATAAGTACCCTTATAACGTACGAATGATGCATATGTTTGGACCCCCTGCAGCTACATTTCTACCATATTCCCATTCCCAAACTCACTCGACAAAAAATGTGAAGATTATAGATCTATGGAAATTTGCGTACGCCAACGTAGACCCCCGTCGAGTCTCCCGTAGACCCCTGAGGGGTCCACCTGGACCGCTTTGGGAACTAAGGCACTAAATAAATATATAAAAGTGTGTAAAATATTTGGTATCTGTTATTTAATTAAGATGAGGAAATAAGGGCAATGAGGGAAAGCTATATATGACACAAACAGAGTTTCAACCCAACCCATATCAGGTAAAGGGCAATACATTTATTTATGCTGAACCAGGCGGCATCCTAATCGATGGAGGTATGTATCCGCATTCACGTTATCCCAACGGTTTTGCTCAACAGTCAGGTGCTGACGCAGACGTATTTTAAAGGAGCTTATCGATTCAAGATTCAAAATGTATAGCAAAAATAGCTTTCATCTATACATATACTAGCTGTTGCCTGCAGGTTCGCTCGCGTGTTTAGTTTCTTTTTAATTTTTAGTTTTAAGTACCGTAGTACCTCTTTGTGATGTTAGTACCCTTTTGGAGCTAAAATTACTAAGTTAATCTATCTTTTATCATAAGACTAAAATTTTGAAAAACGCCAATATATGTACGTGTACATTTATTTCTCACTAGAAGAATGTATATAAAATGTCATGCTTTTTACATCGAAAATGACGGA
This sequence comes from Thaumetopoea pityocampa, assembly GCA_017165845.1. Lineage (NCBI taxonomy): Eukaryota > Metazoa > Arthropoda > Insecta > Lepidoptera > Notodontidae > Thaumetopoea > Thaumetopoea pityocampa. The sequence goes on from WUAW01022307.1 coordinate 57,160, forward strand.
CTTCCATACAACCGTTCATCCTTTATTTTACCCGTTTAGGCGTGAAATTTCCAAAAATGCTTTCTTAGTAAATGTTTACAACATAAAATGCATCAACTGTCAAAATTTCAAGTTTGTAGCCCCAGCGGTATATGCTCCACGTTGATGAATTATTCAGTCAGTCGGTACATAGGTCATATGTATAGATAATTACTTGTTTGTTATAAAATCGGTAAGTCATTTTCCCTGTAAAACTGTTTATTGCGTTTATCAGTGTATTCCCCGGAGACCGACCTCTCCGATAAGTAACAACATAAATAAGAACATCGCAATCACAACCCCATGGGGACCACCCCATGGGGGCGGTAAAATGAAAAGCACATTCTATATTTTAATAAACTTAATTAAAAGAGTTATTCATAAAAATTTTAGTGTTTCTTAAATTATATACATACATACACTTATGCCAATATTCCATAAGGGTAGGCATAAACCATAATACATACTATATACATACAGTCACGCCACTTTCCCATTGGGGTAAGCAGAGACCACTTTTTTCCACCTGTTACGATCGTCAATGTAGTAAAGTGGCTATCCGCAGCCCACATTTCGCCCCCACGAACCACGACGCCGCCATTTTATAAGGTTCAAAAGTATTAAAGTTCCTCATTGTGTTCCTACGGCTTAGTGGAGAGGAAAGGATCTTTCCTTTCCTCTCCACTAAGCCGTAGGTACACAATGAGGAACTTACATCAATCAATCAATACACCTTACATCCTCAGCAAGGAATATGTAATTTAGGAAAAGGATTATACGATACTACTATTTCGGAAGGAGTAGGAAGAGACAGTGGTAGCTTGGGAGGCTGGGGTCGTTTATCCGTTTACCGAATTCTATTTGCCGGACAGGTTAAAGACTAAGTATTCCCTGCCATTTTTCTTAAATTATCGCGAGATTTAAACTCATATTTATATATTAGTTAGCAATAACATAAACAATCATCCACTGCTTCGAGACGTTGACAGCGACAGGCGCTGTGATACCTGCAGTCCGCTCGCGACCATCTAATCGAAAGGTAGAAGTAGTAAAATATTAATTATTTTTCTCAAAAGTTGAGTCTTAGAATGAATATTGGGAAGACCAAAATCATGGTTGACACATATATACCGCTCCATCCAATAGTTTAAGGTAGAATATATTCTCGAAGTTTTTTCGGATTACGTAAATCTGGGACAAGTCACCAACTATAATAGCTAGATCCAATTTCGAAAAATAGGTCAGTCGTCGAGTCTTCAATCAAAAATAACGCAATGCTTTAACTTTAAAGTATAACCGGTGCGTATTTTCAGTGATGATCTACGGATGCCAGACGTGGCCACTGACTATGGGCCTTGTAAGAAAGTTCAATATTATCCAGGGAGCAATGGAAAGAGCTATGTTCGGAGTTTCACTGCGAGATAGAATCTGAAATAAGGAAATCGTCAAAAGTTCCAGAATCTTCGACATCGCAAAACTGAAGAGACAGTGGATGGGGCACGTAGTTCGCAAAACCGACGGACGTTGGGGTTATAAAATCTTGGAATGGCAACCTCTGACTAGAAAGCGTGGTGTTGGTCAACCTCCGTCTAGGTCGACCGGGGTACGCGGGTAGCTGATGAAGGCAGCTTACAGCCGCTTGGTGTGGCGATCATTGCTGAACCTCTGTGTTGAACAGAAGACATATATGATGATGATGAATAAAACATTAAAATTTATCGGATATATCGTGCTAAATAATCTATGAATAAAATTGAGATACCTTTATTATAATTCTTAAGTTCTGAAAAGTTGATATTTATACATATTTTTGATATGAAAATGGTGTATTTCTTACTAATGGCTTAATTTCCGCAGATTGCCCGCTCTCGCTAATCGGTCGTCACGCTGTCCGTGGTGCTAGTCGCGGGCGCAGCTCGCAGGGAGACAGACAACAATGGCTTCCAGTGCGGGGGTCGCGACACGGCGCGGCTCGTGTTTGCTCAGCGCGCCGCCCGCGTACCGCTCAAACACCACCAACTAGAAGCTGTTTCACATACAATTTAGCTTTTTTATTCTTTAAAACGAAATATATGCTAAGCCCCGTGACACACGGCGTGCATTAGAGATCATGAGATATCCGTATCTCTTATCTTTGTGTATGACAAATCTTATATTTGTAGTTACTAATGTAACTAATCCTCTACAGGGGAAAAAAGTGTACTCTAATCAAGAAAACACGTTTTCTTGAAATATTTAGTAACTTTAAAAGATTATCAACAGACTGTCAAGGACTGCCGCGTCTTTCAAATATCAAAAGTTCGCTGGTATAAAACTCAATTGTGAGTTAAGCTTGCCTTTGTATCATACATTTAATTTTAATAACCACATTTTTGTGTTTTGTACAATAAAGAATGAAGATTATCTTTGTACCCAAGTAATATGTTTACTTAAAGAGTATGATGTTTTTAGAACAATATCATAATTTACTTGAATAATTTGTTATAATCAAAGAAAGCCACTTTAAAATAAATAAACAAATTTTTAATTTAAAAACAGCTAAATATCTTTTTGATCTAAAATCGTAACTGTTTTTGGTAGAAGATAAATTTTGTATGATCAAGTTCACTTGACTTCACATAAATAAATGAGCTTCATGAATATTTTTTTCTTTCAGCTAGAAAATATTTGTTTCCATATATATGAGAGCGCATATTTTTGACTAAATGTAATATACTTTCACAGAAAAAATATATCTTACTTAACCTCTTAGGCATGACGTACCACTATAGTGGCTTTCGCAGATGTCATGTTTCTGAACGACGCGCTACTATAGTGGCGTTCACGTATGTCATCTTTTTGAACTATGCGCCACTATAGTGGCTCACTCTAGTACCTCACTCGCTCGCCATTTGAACGCACGTGCACTTTCGAAAAAATCTCCAAGACGTGCAGGTTTTCTCGCAATATTTCCTTCGCCGTTTGAAACGAGTGATAATTATTATTTTGCATTTGTAAGTTTTAACTTAAGGATACGCCGATCAAACTCGAGTGTTGAGCGAAGACTGTTTTTTGTTTAATTCACCACATACCCAATAATACATTTAGAAGATCTATTACATTAATATTATACTATTATAAAATTCTTATATGTCAAATTTTGTAAATCAAAGATATTAAAAAAAAGCTACTCAGATCGAGTAATTAAAGGGCTTCTGAAACCAAATCAAGCGATGTTTATTTGTTTGTTTGTTCGAGCTTCACGCAAAAACCAGCTGGTAGAATTTGATTAAACTACTAGAGTATAAAAAATAAAAACGCAAAGGTACCTTAATTAATGCAGTATCTTTCATCAAAATCGGTCAAGTAGAATTGAAAATACAGCTTGATCCCTGTTTTAGTAGCCGCCATTAACGTACAAGAGCTTAAGTAAAAGTGGTTCTAAGGCTTTTTATATAAATCTGACTGTTTCGGTATTTCGCACTTAGCGGAAAGCTGACATTTACGCGGGCGGAGTCACGGGCAAAAGCTATTTTTGTATTAATCTAAGATTGTGTCGGGTTTTCCTATGTAACGGAAAACAGAAATTCATGCGGGCGGAGCCGCGGGCAAAAACTAGTTTTTATTATATTTCCACCCACAGTAAGTAGGCAAATAGTATTCAAATCCTGACTAGGGCAATATATCACAGGGGACGGTGAATTGAAAAGAACGCTGACATCAGAAAATTTAACGTAAAACATTGAGAAGAGAACCGTTATTTGAGAATCAGTTGCGTGATTCACTCGCGCACCAACCACCACTTATCCGTATCTTCACGGCGGACACGGCATTCATATTTTAATGACCGTAGAATGAATACAATTAAGAAAGGAGGGGGCGGCGGTGAGTCGGTGGCCTCAACTGAGAATATTACGAATCCAGCACTGTAATTACGAATCCAGCACTGTAATTAGTACGAATATCTATCTATTTATACTATATTAAATACTTAGATATAATCACCCCTTTTCCCCTGGCTATCCAGTGGGAAATGGAACCCCGGTCTCCTGCGTGATAGGCGGGGACACTGACCATTATACTACAGAAGAATTGGCGTAGGCAGAGGCCACTTCTTTCCACTTGTTATGAGTAAATTGCCTATCCGCAGCCCACTTTTCGCCCCAGCGGGAAACAACACGAGTCGGGTGGCGAACCACTACGTGGCCATTTTATAATGCTCAAACCCGTTAAAGTTCCTCATTGTGTTCCCACGAAAAAGAAGGAGAGGAAAGAGGGTGAGGTAGGAAAGTTGTTTTGAACAAGAAATATGGAATTTGGGAAAAGGAATATAGGATACTACTATTTCGGAAGGAGTAGGAAGAGACAGCGGTAAATCTATATTATATTAAATCTATACCATATTATATCTGTATTACTCGTATAATAAAACTTTAATTTTTAATTGGAATACACGGAAACATCATCATCATCATT
>WUAW01022312.1:9178-23935 GCA_017165845.1 Thaumetopoea pityocampa
TATATAACTTTTTTATTTATTGTCAAATCGTGAAAATGGAAACAGCTCTAGAATCAAGAAAAATAAAAGCATTAATTGGCAAAGCATTTATTTATTTGAATCGATGTTGTTTTATGTGGTTTTATGCCGCTTTAATCAATTGATCTTGATTAGATCAATCAATTGACTGAGTTTTTTACTTGGGCATAAGTGACAAAAAGTTCTTGTAGAGCCATGGGAGTAAGCGCATTCGAAAAAGCGGACAATTTACGGTTTAAAGTTCACAATTTAAGTTAGGTAATTACAATATTCGTCATTTTAAAAGTAAACACAACGACTGACACGGTCGGAATGGCAAAGAATAGGTGTGGAGGAGAAAAAATACGTTTATCGCTATTGGTCTAGCAAGCTATTGGTACATCATCGGAGCCTCTGAATGTAGTCGTACCTCCTGTAATGCACTCATTATTATACTATTATATAATATCATGTAAAACTCAGATTCATTGTGATACAGTGAATATCGCTTTGTTTTCGGATTCGAAGGTCGCGAATTCGAACTTCAGTCCGGGCACACTAACATTTCCATGACTTCGTGTTTCCGATAACACTTAAAACATGGGTTCCATTTTGTCTCAACGAGACTGGTCGTAGCAGAGATTGTAGGGGCCAAACCCTACCCATATATGTAGCATGCCCTAACATGGATCGGCATAATTTTAGGGTGAACAACTAATATTGGTGGTTAGTGGTGTCAGACACGGCTTGCGATCGAAAGTTCGATCCTGGTCCCGTACCAGTGAGTTATTTCTAATTCATGTACGGTCTACATCGTAGACACCAATGTACTCAACGGAGCCTTCTCCGTTGAGTACATTTTTCCTTAAAAATCGTGAGGAAACCTGAATGCCCGCCTAGCCCGGTGTTAAGTCTACCAACCCGGACTAGGTCAGCGTGGTAGAATACGGAATAATCACCTTCCTGATCAGAGGAGGTCCGTGCCTCTGTAGTGGGGACGAATAAGGACTAGGGAATGGATGGGTGAACAAGTAACGTATCGATTATGGCAACTATGTATTTCTACAAGCCAGGTCTACGGTCAGGGAGTATCTTTTAGCTTATCCGGCAAATAGACTTAAGTACACGGGTAAGCGACCCCGGCTCCTCGAGCTACTACTGTCTCTTCCTTCTCCTTCCGAGATAGTAGTATCCTACATCCTATAGTCCTTCACCTAAATTCCATATTCCTTTCTCAATACACCATTCCCACCTCATCCTCTTTCCTTTCCTCTCCATTACGCCGTGGGAATGCAATGGGAAAGTGGGAACCTTATAAAATGGCGGCATCGTGGTTCGCCACCCGACAAGTCTCATTGCCTGCGGAGGCGAAATGTGGGCTGCGAATAGCCACTTTGTTACATCAAACGATCGTAGCAGGTGGAAGGAAGTGGTCTCTGCCTACCCTAATGGGAAAGAGGCGTGACTGTATGTATGTATTTAGTATGTACTATGGTCTCTGCCAACCCTTATGGGATATCGGCGTGAGTGTATGTATATATGTATGTATTTCTACAAGATCACATCCAACTAATCCTTCAATCGAAGCCATGTAATCGTAAGCCTTCTTTATAAGGCTGCACCTTCTCCCGGACAAGGTGATTGCGCAAGCGGCGCGGCGGTTAGGCAATCAAAGACGGTGCTTCATTGTCGGTTGACGCCGGTACTTTCCCTCCCATGGCAATTGTGTTAGCGCGCGCTTACTAAACGCCATGTTTACACCGTAGAACTTGTATTGTTTCGTTCGTACATTGATGGGAATACATAAATGTGAAATCGAAAGTTATTATATTGATCAAAATAATGGAGTTTGTTATGTAACTTTGATCATGTCACTGTCATGGTGGTATATATAGTAGATATGTTGCCTTTGGATTCAATTTCCGTGATTCTGTTTCCGGACAATCAACCTTATTTCAGTAGATTAAGGTTCATAATTGACGACTGATTGGTTCAGTGGCAGTGACCCTGCTTCCGATGCCAACTGGTTTCGGATTCGAATCCTGGTCGGGACAAACTTTGTGTGATGAGTGCGAACATTTGTATCCGAGTCATGGCTGTTCATCTATATTATGTATTTGTATTTATCTAAATAAGGCAGTGTATCGTTGTACAGAACCCAAGACACGGAAACCTAATTTAGGGCTAGATAATGTGTGTTAAAAATGATAAGAAAATGTATCATAAGGTATTTTATAGTCTGGTGTGTTGAATATATTTGTGTATAGGCTTTTCATGTTTTCCTGCCGAAGCTACGAAAATTGGCTGAGGGATGCACAGCATGTGCGGCAGCAATACCCGGAGATTCAAAAAATAAAAACACTTTCTTAGCATAAAGGTTATAATAAATGGCCCATGTGAAAAGTCTCATATCTTCATACTTGTGAATTTTAAAAGGCTGTCAGAGCGAATATGTGACAATCTTATAATTAATACAATTAACAAAGATAAGAACGCTTGCTTTACATTCTTAATTTTTTCAAATGTCTGTGTGCGGACTATATGTACCTATAACTAGTAATTACTTTTTCTATAATTACACTTGATTAATACCAAAAAAAATTAAGTATTTATAGAATATATTGGTGGTCTAGTGGTGTCAATAATCAGACACGGCTTGCTATCAAAAGGTCGTAGGTTCAATCCCGGTTCCGTACCACGCAGTTATTTTCAATTCATGTACGGTCTACACTGTAAACACCATATGTATTTAACGTACTTAACGGAGGAGGAAAACTTCGCGAGGAAACCTGGATGGCCGTATTAAGTCTACCAACCCGCACTAGGCCATCGTAGTAGACTACGGCCTAATCCCCCTCCGGATTAGGGGAGGTCCATGCCCGTGTAGTGGGGATGAATATGGACTGAGGATGAATACTAATTAATACTGATTATTTCCTTGAAGAATGGCGACAAGCTTGATCGGGAATGGCTGGGCAAAAATTGTAACAAATACGTCCACACCTGTCCCTCACAGAGGAATAAGTGTGTAAGTAAAAAAAAATTCATTAAGTAAGCAGTTTATTTCTGTGTTCCAGGACTCCATGTCCGAGCTCCGCGAGCTGTGCTACCCCGGCACGGATGTTCTGATGCTGTGCTTCTCCGTGGTGAGGCCAGAGACGTTCCGTTCGGTGGCGGAGCGGTGGACGCGCGCGGTCGCCAACGTCAACGCCCCTCTCATTCTGGTGGGCACACAGAGCGACCTGGCTGCCGACGCCAGAGTCTTACAGACTTTGAAGGTGAGGAAAGAGTCTTACTTTAGTTAGAGGGTACATAACGCTAGTGATCTTATTGGATAATATCTGAATAAAATAAAAAAAGGTATGGTTTGTACTCTATTATAGAATAAACTAGAGATAAATCAGCTTGGAGACGTTTTTGTCTTTGTAGTGGTGTTTGTACACACAGCGACAAAAACCGGAATAAACCAGTTTATGCTAGCTACCACGTGCCTCACACCGAGAGTGATATCAATCGCTTATAAGTGCGTTTAATATGTATAATATTAAGTACCTACGAATACACACAAAAACCTATGAAAAGTATTTCATTTATCAATCTGCTGACCGTACACCACAAACAAATACGTGTCCAAGTTGATTTTGCTGTAATCGCACTATCAAGTCTAGATCTATCTATACTATTATAAAATTGTTAAATGTAAAATTTTCAAAAATCAACGATATTTAAAAACAAACTACTCAGATCGATTAATTACCTAATGGGCTTCTGAAACTAAATCCGTCGATGTTTGTTTGTTTGCTTGTTCGGGCTATACGCAAAAACCAGCGGGTAGATTTTGGTCAAATAGTTATAGTCTTAAAGGTATTATTCCGACTTAATTATGCGATATGTTTCATCAAAATCCGTTCAGTAGAATTGAAGATACAGCTTGTTCCCTGTTTTAGTAGCCGCTGTTAAGGTACGAGAGCTCAAGTAAAATTAGTCATTGGTTTTTTTTTATATAAATCTGTCTTTGTTTCGGGATTTCTCATATACCAGGAAACCGACATTCACGCGGGTGGAGCTGCGGGCAAAAGCTATGATTTGTATTTTAGAATGTAAACTATTCCAATGTCTAAGATAGCGAGATATTTCGCCATTTTATTGACATATTACATAATGTTTTTCAAAATTTGATCACAAAATGATTCTGCATATGGAATAGATAGAATATGTAATATTATTTTTAAAGGTGATGACATAAAAGTCAATGAAACAAAGTGGTTACAATATACCTCCCCATTTTCATCGTTACTTGGAAATTATGAAACTTTAATTTTTCGAGTTGAAGGAATATTGTTTATATTTAAGCAGCCCAACACCTTATCAATTTTATCACCAAGAATCACTCTCTTATGCAGGTTTATAGGCATGCAGCTATAAATAGCTCACTCCCACTATTAACTAGGTCCGCAATATTAACTCGCTGCAACCCGCACCTCCGCCCACAAATATTTTGTGGCGATGATAATGATAATTCACAGGCTAAATTCGCCCTTCATATCTACCTTCATGTCAAATTTCAAAACAATCTGCTGAGCGATTGAGTGTACCTAGTGATAACAAACAGATTGACAGAGAAAGGCACTCGCACGTACATATGTATTAACATAAAAGCGAAAGTGCGTACGTCTGTTTCTTTGTATTGTAACTTTTTCACGTCTAAATAATCAAACGCATGCTTTTCAAATTCGTAGAGAGCGAGACAAAAGTTAGGCCTTTTCCCGCTGGGGTAGGTTAGAGACCACTTCATTCCACTTGACATCCTGACATACGTCTTTCACTTCTTCTACTTTCATCAACGTTTTCATACAAGCTCGTCGGTTGCGAGTACTCCTAACCTGGTCTTTCTTCAAAACGACTCCGATTTGGTCGAGATACCTGCGTCCGGGTCGACCCCTACCGATTTGCCTATATATACACATAGGAAACACATAGGATATATAGTATGATAATTATTGTTATAATCATCATCATACTGCAGTTTAATCCTGTGCAACGGGTTAAACTCGTGGATTACAACTGGTATCATGTTAATAATATACTCGTATAATCGACACTGGCAGAAATGGCGCGAATTCGCAAGCGATTGCCATTATGAAAAATAGAATAAGAAGACGTCTTAATAATAATAATAATCATCATCATCATCAACTCTTCTACTGTCCCACCGCGAGGCGCGGGTCTCCTCTTAGAATGAAGGGTGTGAGGCTGTAGTCCACCGCGCAGGCCTGACGCGGGTTGGCCACTGGATTGATGCGGATTCGCTATAATGGTTGGTTGGTATCATCAACATCATTATCAGCCCGTGGAAGTCCACCGTTGGACGTGGTCCGCCTTAAAAAGAAGGGAGTAGCCGTAATCTCCATGCTTGGGAGACTGCAGTATATTTTGATCGTATAACAGGATAATGTTACTGCGCGTTACCCCGGTACATCCCTTAGCTGGTTCTCATAGCATTCGCGGGAAAAGACCTGACGGAGTGACCTTTTTATCATGCCGGCACCACACAGCAATATAGTCATCATATGTATCATAGTATCACCGTATTGGTCTTTAAATGTAACAGGGAACAGTCGTGTAGACATTGTACCGTCATTACCTCACTTATCTGTACTGATACGTTTATTTACGTCAGACGTTAACGACGTCAGATGGCACTCGGTTATCTTAGCCCGCCCCACAACCACATCCCCTGAAAAAAACCAGAACCTGACGCTCGCGTGGCAAGGTGGGGAATATGCTAAGTAGATAAGAAGATACGTTTATTTACTCGTACCTTAGGTACAGAGTTACATCGGTGCAAGATATGTAATTGTTCCCGTCGCCGTGCAATCGTAATGCTTGTTGATAACTAGCCCATTCTATTTGTCACTAACTCTATGGAAGCGAACTTATTATAAGACGACGTTGTTACTTCACTATTGTTGCATGCAACATTCTAGACACACTTTCACACGCAATGATTTAGTCCTAAACTAGGATCCTCTGGATCTTTTATATTAGCTATTTACAAACTGGTGCAAACATAATGATAACGTCATTCCATATCTTCCCGTGCATGCTCTGAGAACCAGTTAAGAATGTACCAGGATATTGGGCAGCAGCGTTATCCTGTTATTTAATTCAAATCTACTGCGATCTCCAAGATGCCTGCCAGGCGTGGAGATTATTTTTAAGAGGCACATGTCCCGTAATGGATTTTCATGTGCTAATAATGATGCTGATACATATTTATATAGATAAACGGTGACACATTATATAGGTAAACATCTCGACACAAACTATGAGTAAGATGACACTCTGTTTGACCCATGATATACAAGACCCTAGTTTCATTACCAGTCACTACTCACTCGATCACATTCTTTGGGTTTTCTCCAAAAAGACCCAAAAACTCGGAAGCACAGCGCACTCTCTCCTGTCTCTGAAAGAAGTTTCTGAACCCATCTTGTATTGACTGTTTTCATATGAAGATGTTCACAGATTGCACGATGGACGGTACTTTTAGAGAGCCCAAGTCTAGCTGCAATTTCACTAATCTTCAAACGGCAGTCACTTAAAACCTCCTCTTCGATTAGAGCAATAGTTTCGGGAGTGGGCACTTCCACGGTTCGACCGTCATGGTCGATGTCTTCGACGGTGTCTCTCCCGAGGCGAAACTATTTCACCCAATTTTTCACTGTGCTATAAGAGGGGACAGACTCCTTAAACACACCATCTAATCGTTCTTTTATTTGGGCGGGGATAAGCCTTCTTTAAACAGAAACTTTATGATGCTTAGGTACTCGATTTTCGACATTTTGAAGAAATACGCGACTCTTGTTGTTCAAATTACTGCTAAACTGAGATCACGCTTTTCATCTCGACGCGTGTTCGTATATAAATTACACAATAAATGTACCATTCGATTGCAACATAACATGTATCGACAAGTCACGTAGAATTATATCAGGCCAGTTCATTAAGGGACCGACTACGTATATACACCAAGTCGCTATTAAACTTCATGCGCGTGATTCAGACTTCTAATGTTGTTACTTTAATCCTGCGCCATCTGTTAAGGATGTGTGATGTTATGTAGTGAAGTAGATCGCAGATCACAGATCTATCATAATTTAAAACAATTATAATTCTTCCAGTTGAATTTTTTTAGTAAACAGTTTTATAGTTTCTCCTATAAAATTCTTAGTGCGCAACCATGATTTTAAATCCCAAGCGACGATATGAGTAGAATTCAAATCTTTTTTTTTTTAAACAGATTGCAATTAATGTGTGTACAGAATGCAATTAAAGTAATTATTCGCAAATTTCTTGACGCCTGCGTTCAGCCCAGCAAGAAGATATTATATTCATTCAAAGTATTAGTTATTTATTATAATTATTTATTTATTTATTTTTTGGGAAAACAAACATGCAAATTATACACATACCAATTAAGTTTCCACTTATAAGTTACACTTACACACCAGTAAAACTAATCAAAAAATATGTTTTTGAAAATTAGGAAATTATCAGGGAATTAATAGAGCAACTTATTAATCAATAAATTTTAGATATTTATTATTATATTTATTTAATATTTATTTAATATTTTGATTTTTATATATTAATAAATTTTAGATATTTTCTTTTTAAAAACTCCTATTTTACAATTTAATATATCGAAATCAGTGTATCTTTCATTATATTAACTAGATTTTATTTTAACTAGATATTTAAATCGTTGATTTAAATCGTCGATATTTAAATTCGAATCGTTGAATCGTATGTTGTTAAGAGTATAAAAAATAAAGGAATTACAAATTTATTATTATCAAAATTGGAATGAATAATACTAGTTCTTTCATTGCTTAGAGACACTTGTAAAAATAGATGCTTAGATGTCATTAAAATAAAAGTATTAATCAATCAAACATTAATCAAAACAACTGTCACGCTTATTACCCAGGGCCTTCGTTGTAGGCAGTTCCAAACAATATGGACGTTTTGGAATCGTAACGCACCAACTCCGAAATTTCCTGATCAGTCATCACTATACGTACCCACTCATGGCGATGATTAACCAATAAAATGTTTCTAGAAAAAATTGTGACGGTCATAATTATTCCTTCGAAAATAACTAGATGATGCTATTAACGGTATTAGTTCCTAACAATAACAAAGATTACTTTGAAACTTACGTACTTATAAATGTGTATCATTTTTTTCCAGACTCGAGGCGAACATGTGATCACCGAAGTTGAGGCAAAAGCTTTAGCAACAAAAATCAACGCAGTATACATAGAGACATCGTCTAAAACGAGAAAACAGCTAAAAGACGCATTCGATGCCGCTATTTTGGCCGGGTTGCCAGTAATACAGAGCAAACGACCATTTTGGAAAAGATTATTATGTTTAAGTTAAAATTGAATTGTTTTAGGAATATAATGGAATCACAAACAATTCTTCATCCTAACATTATTCCGATCTAAGACAAGGTCTTCTGTTATTACAATGGATAGAACTGTGAGAGGATTCCATATGACCGACTGCCGTATGATGTCTTTAACATAAGCCACCACTGCTTCTGCTACGATAACATAACAAACACCTTGCTTCCCATCCCTTTTAAACCCTTTCGTTACGAGCGCCGTACATAGCCGGCATCCGCGCGACGACCTGTGTGTACGAGCTGTGATACTGTCTGTGTGTTTTATAACGGCCCAGTCTACTTCAAATTACCACTGGCTAATATTCCATTGATCCATATTGGATAAATTTCAATTTGTAATACTGGCACAAGTTCCAAATATATTGTTATGGAACACGTAAATAAACTTCAACTCACCGACACGCGATGTGCACACGTCGCGGCGCGCCTTTCAGTGGCGTCGCCTCTGCGGAGTGGACTGCCATAACGAAAGGGTTAACTTACCTTCCGGAACATAGAACTAAAGCGAATCCAGACTCGGATTCGAAGGCGAGTCCACACTCGCTCTACATCCATTATTAACATTACTCGCCAATTCTGTACAGAGCTTATGTAACAAATATCTAATAACTTTTGATAGGATATATGCAAGTAGCATACAATAGTTCCAAAATATTGTGTTATAATTGTTTTTTTTTTATTTCGATTGTTCTGGAAGGCACTTTTTAATGCACTGTCGTTGGACCATTAAGTTGATTCAAGAAATTGATACGCTCTTATTACGGGGATGGATTCGAAATTGGAATAACTTATTCTGATTTCAGTGGGATGGATGGTGATAGATAGGTAAATTGATCTTTAATTTCAATTAAACTATTTTAATAATAATTTTATAAATATTAATAATTTTATTAAATTAAGTAAAGAAAGAGTAATGAGCACGAAACATATTTTTCCACAATTGTAATTATACTAAGTTAATGCTGCGATGATTCGAATTTGGTCAATTATAAAAAGAAATTGGAATAAAACGATTTATGTATTGGTAAAAGCTTTTATTTTCTGTAAATTATCGTATTTCATGCTTGTGTTACCAGAAGCTGCCTAATAATATATAACAAGATTTATGTTTCGAATATTAATATCAGTATCGATTTAATTTATTACATATATAGCGAACAAGATTGCTGTTATTACCTACATGAATTAAATAATGAAGAAATCTTTCACGAAATTCCACAGACACACACACTCCATGTCTCGAATGCAACTTTAGAACTCCGTTTGTGACATTAGAATAAATTTGAGCCCGTAAAGAAAATCACTATTTAGTACTGTAACAATCTATTTTTCTATATTATATCTGCACATAACTTCAATTCACGGCCATAATTATGGCAAGTTATTGCTTAAAATGTTTCACCTATTCATTAAAGACCATAAAATAAATATAACTCAAAATATAAATTAAAATTACAGTATGACGCATAGTGCATTTGTGTGAATTGTACTGCCTTATTGAAAGGCAATAATTATAACTTAACGAAAATGAGTTTTGTTAACTTTATCGAATCTACAAATAGGTATAAGCCTGCAGTAAACTGCCCCCCTAGCCAAGTTGACATTCTACAATCGTTATCGCTAATAGAAACGAAAAAATGTATTGGAATAACACTTCTAATCACCAAGTCACACGTGACTTATCGAATTGAAATGTCATTCCAATACATTTTTTCATTTCTATTAGCGTTAACGATTGTAAAAAGTCAACTTGGCTAGGGGGCTATATTGTTTTATTCGGATTATTTTATGGATCATATAAGAAGTGGTCTCTGTCTAACCCAATTCTTCGGTAGTATAGTGGTCAGTATCCCTGCTGGTCACGCGGGAGACCGGGGTTCGATTCCCCGAAGTAGGACCAGGGAAAAAGGCGTGATTGTATGTATATTTGTCTACTTTGCTCAATATTTTTCTCAGGGATTTAGCACAAAGTCTGCTGTAAGACGCAGGACCAATGAATTGGAAGACTAAGTAATATATTTTATTAACCGTAGCATTTGTTATTCCAAGTCGTGGTCGGATTTAACTTTAATATGAATTAGATTACTTATTTACTCTTACAGGCTGTGCAGCTAAAAACTATTACATGTCGATGTGTGATGTTTCTTATTTCTCTTATATAATGACTTACAAATGAAACAAAGTATGAATTTATCATATTTCAAACATGGCACAGCCTACCTACCTTAAATATAATAGATACATTCTATATAAAATCTAATGAAAATTGGAAAACGAGAAAATAAGTTTGTACTTGTTGGTTGAGCCTAAAAAACGAAAGGGATAAGTCACCTCAGCACTCGTGTTTATCGTCATTGCATGTTATATAATACTTTGTGCAAAACTATAAGGCTACTTTAGTACGTTGGCCTACTTATATCGATCGATGATAATATTAGAGCAATATATTAAATTCAAAGCTGAATGTAGCACAAAAAATC
The DNA here is from genome assembly GCA_017165845.1 of Thaumetopoea pityocampa. Classification (NCBI taxonomy): domain Eukaryota; kingdom Metazoa; phylum Arthropoda; class Insecta; order Lepidoptera; family Notodontidae; genus Thaumetopoea; species Thaumetopoea pityocampa. Next base: position 20,132 of record WUAW01022312.1, read on the forward strand.
TCAAAGCTTATTGCAACCATAGATAACGATAATATGTATTTACAAGTGTACATATCTTTTTAAACCCCGCGCAAAAAGAGGGTTGTACGTGTGTGTTTGTCTGTGGATCTGAGGCCACAGACAGACGTCTATGGCCTCGTAGCTCCCAAACGAATGGAACAATTTTGATAGTTTTTTTTTGTTTTTTTTTGATAGCTGGTGTGATAGAGAACCATCTCTATCACACCATCTTAGCTATAATTTATGAAGATCAGCCCAGGAGTTTGGAGTCCATAAGCTCATTTCCTATTTGACAAAAGTTCTTACCAACTTTAACCGGTAGATATTTTGATGTACTGTTACTTCGGTGGTGTTTCTAAGACATGGCAACCTTGAGCTGATCATGCAGCATCAACTAGTCTGCGGGATACCCAACTCCTCAATAAGTTACAGCAGATATAGCGTATTTGGGTTCATTAAAAAGGGTCTCAATGGGTATGTGTTAGATAGACGAGGAGTCGTCGCGCCGGGAGACCACTAAGTAAATGAAATGAAACCTTTACTAAATTTGAACTGCGAATGCAGAACGTGTAAGCCTGGAAGAGAGAGAGAGAGAGAGAGAGAGAGAGCGCCAGGGAGCGCCAAACAGAAGAGATTTATCAATTATATCGAGCAACAATTATAAAAATCTCTTTAGCGGTCCCCATTCGTGACGACTCTTGGATCAAAATCCTGGGTACTACTTATAATAAAGTCAGAGAGCCAACAAACACATATTATTTGTTTACTTATTAGAAGGTTTTTGTTGGAGGTTTTTTAACTTTTTATTTACTTTTTGAAAAATTGTAATTAATATGATATCTGTTAAAAAATCGTAGATTACCTATCTACGATTTTTATGGCGTTAGATTTCCATATCTTACAGTTATAGATTTTTTTCGTCAATATAAAAAAGAGGACGCTTTATTCACATAAAGAGTCCTCTTTTTTACTATCTCGTAATTCAGGTAGCGATTTCTTTACATTTCACGGTTCATTTACAAAAAGGACTAATTTATGTTAGCAAATTAAGATTGATGATGATACTGTGGTATTTAATCTGTAAAGTCTCTTAACTACTGATATTTTAATCTATGAATTTTAGGAATGTTTTGAGTATTAATTTCACCCACTAGTAATAGTACTTTAGCTATGAGATTAAATTACCTGCATTAAGGTTCGTTCACACACGCAGAAATTCGTTGTAATATCAGATAAAAGTAATTATAATATACAATTTCTGTGTCCATGGTAAATAAAATTATTAAAAAAAATTAAATACACAAAAATAATTTCTACAAAAGAACGCTTCTACAATGCGTTTGTTCATCGACGGTGACCGACGTCTTGTTGACGCAGAATTGTTTTTAGGTATTAATAATAGAAGTTCCATGATTTTGGTTGCCACTTACACCCTAGTATAGTAGAACGGAGGCAGAGAGCTAAATAATGAATATTTGATTTTCTGAAAATATAAATGTTTTCTATTCTGAGACTGTCAAAAATAATAAAAATGAAGTATAATATTTTAAAACTCATATCCTGTACTATCTACTACGAATACAATCTATCCACCATCGATGTACATACCTTCATTGTAATATCTACAGTAGCTTTTATTTAATTTTAATTTATAGATGAAATATTATTATTAATGTATATAATATGAATAATATAGTTACTATACTATTACAATGTTATTTTGATACTCAACATGAACTGATAATTATATTTTATCGTAATGAACTAAGTTTTATTTGTTTACCTTTTGATGGGCACTTTTTTTATGGAATCTTGAAGCGTTATGCCATTGCATAGGTGGGCACTTTAAATAAAAATTTATATCAATAACGTATGTAGGTTAGAATAAAGTAATAGTCGGAACACAAAGCGATAAAATAGCACGAGTTCAGTAAAAAGGATTACTCTGCAAAGCAATTCCAGTAATAAAGTAATTCTATGTGAATACTAATAATAAAAGATTTTAGGCATTACCCTTGCCACTCCCTCAGAATAATGATTTTATTCTGAGGCCACTCCCCACAAAAATTGGATTTAAATTGGACAGCAGCCCCGTTCGTTCGAGAAATTTTGAGGAACTAATCGATATACTATTATAAAATTGTTAAACGCCAACTTTTTTAAATTAAACACAAAAAACTACTCAGATTGAGTAATTAAGGGCTTCTGAAACCAAGTCTGTCGATGTTTGTTTGTTCGAGCTTCGCGCAAAAACCAGCGGGTAGATTAAAGTCAAACCGTTATAGCCTTAAAGGTATTATTCCGATTTATATATTAAGACATGTTTCATTAAATTCGGTTTAATAGAATTAAAGATACAGCTTGGTCCCTATTTTTAAAACCCGACGGAAAAGATGGGTGTTACAAGTTTGACGTGTGTCTGTGTATCTCTATGTATGTCTGTCTATAGCCTCGTAGCTCCCAAACGAATGGACCAATTTTTTATGGAGTTTTTTGTTTAATAGCCGATGTGATTGAGATGGTTCTTAGCTATAATTTATGAAGATCAGCCCAGGAATTTGGAAACCATCAGCTCATTTCCTACTTGTTCCTTACTACATTACTTACTATTTACATTTACTACTATAGCAACCTTGAGCTGGTGATACAGCATCAAGTAGTCTACGGGATAACCAGCTCCTCAACAATTTATAGGAGATATAGTCTCAATGAGTATATATTAGATACATGATGATGAAGATACTGAGAATGAGTAGATTTCGGCAAACAGAAAGAAACGAGTGATAATTATTAATTATCAATACGCATATAATTTCAAGAAATCAGAGATGCTTGGTAAACTCGCGATATGACTTGTCTGTACATATTTACACCGCTAATATTAATTGTTAAAGTACTCTGTGGGGAGTTTTGATTCTCACCAAAACTCCACAGAGTACTTTACTCTCGTGAAGCATCATTTGAAGTTTTAGTTTATATGTGATATTTGATATGTATATTTGGTGTCATTTTGTATCTCAATCGTCAATAGTCATGAACAATATTGAAACATTGGAATAAAATTAACATTGCAAAATAAACATATTTTTTCAAGGCAATAAGCCTGCGGGAACTTCCTCTTAGTCAACATAGTAATCGTCGGATTAACGTCAAAACTCTCAAGAAGCAATAAAATGAGATACAGCGTCATTTTGTGGTTAAAATGAAGAAAATATTATTGAAATGAAGATATAACTTAAAGAACTTGTGAAAATTATACCTTAAATTATACTGTATATACGAGTTTATAAAATGACTATGTTTAAAATACTCTATGACTGTGATAAGTTTTGACGGTATAAGCCACACAAATTGGTAATGCGCCTGGCGGCCATGTTGGTGACGTCAGTACCGTTAGCAACGTTGCCCGACGCGTACGCATATCGAGATATTCTCTTTGGTATCGAGTTGTGAACTTTAGTACTTACCACGATCGTTTTTATTGTTGTTTTTTTGTTATATTGTTGTGTTTGCTGCTTTTGTTGTTAAATTTGTTGTTATTTTGTTTTGTTATCTTATTGTGTTTGCTGCTTTTGTTGTTATTTTTTTTGTTATTATTGTTTTGTTAAAATGAGTAGAAAAATAATTCACAATCGAGCTTGTAAAATCATTATTAAAGTGGATGATTACTTTGAAAAAGAGAAGGAGGACACTAAGTTACTACTTCGGAATGTAACTTGAATCATGAAAAATTCATCAGACTCTAGTGAGGACGTAATGATGTCGAAGCAAACTGTAATAGAAATTTTAGACCACTTACAAAAT
>WUAW01022313.1:3289-16244 GCA_017165845.1 Thaumetopoea pityocampa
TCTGAAATGATGATAATGATGATGATAAATATATATGTATATCGGTTCAGTCACATCTGGTTGGAAACAACTCGGCAAAATGTAGGTAAAAGTAGACCTCTGCCTACTCTTTCGGGATAAATGTTGAGTGAAAAAACGAACAATACGTGCATGTGCAAGGGGTGTCACAAATATGCAATACTGCTTCCTAATCTTGTATTAGAAGTAATATGTTTATAATATACTGGCTTTTGCCCGCGGCTCCGCCCGCGTGAATGTGTATTTTTCGCTACATGGGAAATCTCGAAACAATCACAGATTTATATAAAAACTCTTAGGTCCACTTTTACTTTTGAGCTCTCGTACCTTAACGATGGCTACTAAAACAGTGCTGATTTCCGCGTGAAGCTCAAACAAATGAACAAACAAACAAACATCGACGGATTTTCCTTCAAAAGCCCTTAGTTAGTCGATTTGAGTAGTTTTCTTTATATATCTTTGAATTAGAAAATTTGACATTTAACAATTTTATAATACTACAAGTAGATGACTTTGCAAGTGAAGTTTCAATTTTTATTTCGGAGTTTTAAAGTGATATTTGTACTAAATTGTTGCAATTAATATTCTATTCGTTATTATTCCACCGCGTCGGTGAACGGAATTACCCAACACACGTCGCGTCATTCTGAACCCCGAAGATATTTGTACTCGCTTTAAAATTTATTATCAATACCAGATTTAATTTATATTATTAATGAATAAAATCTTGACAATGTGAGTAACTATTATATTGTGAGAGAATACGTTATAAGCAATAAATAAAATTCGACTCTTATCATCATCATTCCTTGGCAATCATCTACATGATCACCAAGAAGTCCACTGTTAGACATGGGTCTCCTCCTTGAGAAGGTGGGATTTACGCTTCCGATATCTCCATGCTTGGCAGGCGTCAGAGCGCAGTAGTTTTTGATTGAATTAGGATAATGTCTCTGCACGTTATTCTGGTAAATCCTTTAGCTAGGTCTTACAGCATCTACGGCAAGATATGCAGTGACACTGTTATGCCGACGCCACTGAACAAAATGGTCACACGTCTCTTACACTGGTTATTGTTTTTATTCCCGCTTAGATGTACGAAGCTACCCCACTCGGTCCCAACACAGGCAGACGTGCTGATAAACGCACTTTCACATTTACGATATTTATGTAGTAATACAGAAGTAATGTGTGCCCTCCGCCGGCCATCTTACGACTCAAAACATAACAGCGGCTGATATCAGACAGCAATTTATCGCGTGCTATCACGTTTCTTGCTATTCATTCGCATACGAAACAATAGGCTAATTAATGTAACATCCAATCTACCTCGTTATTATATATAATATTTTATGTACGTTCAAATTATTGTTGCTTCCGCCGTGGCAATTTATTATTCTGAGTCACAACGATGCATAGAAATTAAATATTTGAAATAGTTCACGACATTATTATAGTTACGATTTGATATATTTATCACGTTAGACATTTTGATGGTTTTATATTGCAACCTTTAGGGTTCAACCAGGCGCATATCGCTAAAACAATTTGTATTAAATTCCCTATATAATTAGTACATTATTTTTTTACCTGTTAGGTAATAAAGACCATATTTTTTTTTTGATTTTCAGTAGATCTCCTACTTAACTAATATTGAATTTATGCAAATTCATCGACTTCTAATCTGTTTCTGACAGCGAATAGCGTAGCTCGCTTCGAAAAGTTTAAATTTCTTATTGTAATGTGGTCTATATCGACCCCGGAGGGTCAACATCGACCACTTTTTATTACGTAATTTTTATTAAAATAGCAAAGCTGCGCGTAGCAAGCAGTTTTCGACTGAAACAGATAAAAATGTGGGATTATTTCATAATTATTATTTTGTAAACCACACAGTGGGTGTACCGCGGTAACGCAATACTGCATTATTGCTTATTATAATAAGTTTTTCTCGGAACGNGATTTTCAGTAGATCTCCTACTTAACTAATATTGAATTTATGCAAATTCATCGACTTCTAATCTGTTTCTGACAGCAAATAGCGTAGCTCGCTTCGAAAAGTTTAAATTTCTTATTGTAATGTGGTCTATATCGATCCCGGAGGGTCAACATCGACCACTTTTTATTACGTAATTTTTATTAAAATAGCAAAGCTGCGCGTAGCAAGCAGTTTTCGACTGAAACAGATAAAAATGTGGGATTATTTCATAATTATTATTTTGTAAGCCACACAGTGGGTGTACCGCGGTAACGCAATACTGCATTATTGCTTATTATAATAAGTTTTTCTCGGAACGAAAGTCGGTTGACGGGCGGAGCGGATGCGGCACAGAACACATTGAATTATTCCATCTGTCAGATATTGTATGATACTATTTGTGTACTGAATAGAAGTGTGCCATGGTGAATTATCCATTACGTCAGCTGATGTGGTTTCACTAATGTGGATATCACGCAATAAATCAATTTTCCAACGATAAAGATATACATAAATTATATTTTTTACTAGCTTTTGCTCGCGGCTCCTCCCGCGTGAATGTCGGTTTTCCGCTACATGGGAAATCTCGACGCAATCATACATTTATACAAAAAACCAAAGAACCACCTTTACTTGACCTCTCATACCTAAGCGGCGACTACTAAAACAGGGATCAAGCTGTATCTTCAATTCTACTGAACCGATTTTGATGAAATATACCGCATTAATTAACTTGGAATAGTACTTTTAAGACTGTAACAGATTAATTAAAATCCTCCCGTTTGTTTTTGCGTGAAGCTCGAACAAACAAACAAACAACGACGGATTTTGTTTCAGATGCCCTTAATTAGCCGATCCGAATAGTTTGTTATTAAAGATTTTTGATTTTGACATTTAGCAATTTTATAATATTAAATAGATACGTAAAGATTACTACGCAAAGGTTATTTTTTATTTTTATAACATCGATTGTAAGTTGTCTACATTCATTTGACTGTATCCTTTATATTAATTTCATAATTAGTCCACCTAGTCTACGATCGACCAATACGATTTTTAAGATCACACATTAATCTAGTCCCAAACTGAGATCCTTAGGTGTTAGAGAACGATATACATACTTACATAGAAAAATACTCATCACACAGTTTTTACCTCTATCAGGATTCTAACCCGGCACTTATTGGCATTAAGAGCCTGAACGTCCGTCACTTCTATAAATAACGTGCACTCATCCTTTGAGCAATATTGGTGCCTTGTTCTTTTGCGGATCTCGTGTAAGATTTTATTTGTATCTCGTAGAAAAATTCCAATAATAACCTTCTCCAGTGCTCGCCAAGTGACTTTAAATCTTCTCATGGGGCCAATAGTAGCCATATCTCGGATCCGTAGGATTTTTTTATCATATCCACGCCAGTACTTGACTACAATACCACCCGATGCTAAGTGTCAATGTAACCTAGAGTGGTAAAACGTACTAGCTTAATAAAAACCTATTCACTCTTGTCTTAAAGACACCTACATCATATTCCGACGGAAATACTGACGCAGGAAGACTATTCCAGTCTTTTGTTGCACGTAATATTAACGTAGAAGAAAATCACAGGTTATCACTTGCGATATGGACAGATTGAATACCTCAGTAGTATTAACACATTGCGTTACGTTTGACAAGAACATGTCACGTAGTTTCCCAACGCTACCTGACAGATTTGGATTCATCAGTTGACCTTTTTCTCAACGTAAAACCTGCCTAGCTGGATAACTTCCAAGTATACATAATCTGACACCATTTCGAGAAAGTTCTTTTCTCACATTGTTAATAAACATTAAAGCTAGCACTAAAACCGATAGCTTTGCGTGCGTCGTTACACGTTTTGTGACATAAGACCAGTACCTTTTTCACCGTCATCATCATATCGTAGAAGTTCACTGCTGAACATGGGCCTCCTCCTTTAAAAAGAGGGAATAGTTCTCCACGCTCTTTATAATCTCCGCGCTTGATAGGCGTTTCGAAGATCGCAGTAGATTTTTATTGAATATCACTATAACACTTCTGCCTATTATCCTGGTGTACACCATAGTTGGTTCTCGCGGCAGTCACGGTAAGATATGGAGTAATACTATTATTATGTCGGTGCCACAGCAAGCTTTTTTTTTTACAATTCATCGGTCAACCTAGTTGGGGGTCTACCCGCATTAACCTTTCCGGTTCGGGGTCGCCATTCCAGCAAATTAGGACCCCAACGTCCATCGGTGCTGCTATGTGCCCCACCCACAGTTACTTCAGTTTTTCAATCTTTTACGCCACGTCGGCGACTTTAGTTCTCCTGCGGATTATATCATTACGGGGCCTGTCTGACAGGGAAATTTCGATATATGTTATATAAAGATAGAATTTTAATGCATAACTTCATGCAGCACCATGTCGTGTTGAAAAGAGAAAAAAAAAGACGAGAAACGTTGAACACATAACTTTCATTTTCTTGGAAGTTGATTTACAATTGCTTTGTTGAATATGTTTATTTTCTTTAGCAAAATTAAAACTGTTCGGTATGTTTTAGCGGTTTTAATGATGTAGTCGGGAATGTAGATGCAAAACACGTTTTTTAAACAATATTGCTTTGATGACCGCGTAGTCCAGTGGATGCGTAGTTTGTTACAAGGGAACATCGAGCACCGTTCACTGTCTGCAGAAGAAACGAGGCCACAATTTTCCGGCTATATTATTTTATTTTTATATTATTTTTCTCAAGAGATAAAATTAAAACTCGACTATAAATTCTCTAGGATTTTTTTTAAAATTAGAATAGTATCCAAATCTTTTAAAAAAATTAAAATATTCAGTGTAATTTGTTGTTTATTAATTTTAATTAAAATTAAAATCAATAAACAACAATTTTTTTTTAAACTGGTGTTAATTTATTTTTTACTTAATTACACATTATCCAAACAAAATAAACTATAAGCACATTCAGTTAAATCTTTTAATTTTATTTTAGGTGGGCACTTTTAATATGTATCTTAGCTTTTTTAAGTAAATAAAAATGTTAATCATGTTCATCATGGTCCTTTAACAAAAAATAAATATATTAGGAATGAAGATGTATATTTGTTTAAATAATATCTTTAAAGTTACATGCATTTCATCTTATGTAATTCTTTTATATATTTCCCAGTCCATATTCGTCGCCACTACAGGGGCACGGACCCGTCTAATTAGAAGGAAGATTCGGCCGTAGACTATGAAATTTTCCTTCTCCGCCGAGTACATTAGTATCTACAATGTAGACTGTAAGAGTTTGAATTAATCCAGTGATACCGAATCACAATCGAACCTACGACATTTTGATTGCAATTCGTGTATATAACATCACTAGACCACCAAACTTACTATTATTCTTTACTTTCATCCAAAGAGCTTCATGGTGAGGTACTTACAGGACTTTGATTCGCCAGAGCTGGATGGCTTAATTCACGTGTGGCAACAACACTTATTAATATGAAATAGATAGTTCCCTTTTCGTTTTTAATACTATAATAATATACTGTAATATGTACGCGGAAACACAAGATTGTTTGATAGTGATGATATTTATGATGGACTACGGGAAGTTAGCAGTAGCGTTGGCAGTAGCATTGGTATTAGTGTTAGTAGTAACGTTGGCAGTAGTGTTAGTAGTAACGTTGGCAGTAGTGTTAGTAGCAATGTTGGTAGTAGTGTTAGTAATAACGTGGGCAGCAGTGTTAGTAGTAACGTCGGCAGTAGTGTTAGTAGTAATGTTGGCAGTAGTGTTAGTAGTATCGTTGGTAGTAACGTTGGTAGTAGTGTTAGTAGTAACGTTGGTAGTAGTGTTAGTAGTAACGTTGGTAGTAGTGTTAGTAGCAGCGTAACAGCAGGTAAATTACCAAGCAAGTATTTATTTTATCAAACAAAGAAGCGCTTTAAATATTCCGGGACTACCATCCAATTTAAAACATTAAAAATATCTTATACTGTCATTTGAGCATGTGTGCTTCAATTTATCTTATTCCAACTGACTGATGGTGCCTAATATTTGTTTAGTAGCCGCCCCTGAAACAGCTTGTTCCAACCCTTTGTAAAAATAGTAAACAAACTCACAAAAAACAACATTTACAACGTGAAGTACAGTCGGGATTAAAAACATTTGAGTACTGAATATTTATTTATTGGTGTGAATAACCTTGGAGATTAAGCACCATTGCGCTTTCAAATTCAAATAATTTATTGGCTTAATTTTGACACAAAAATTTCTTATAATTGAATGCAGCACAATTCGCCTTTTAGTACGATAAAAAGAAATAATATTTAAATTAATAATACTACCAATATATAATGTCAGTAAGTATCATAATATCTATATATGGGTATCTTTAATCTACTACTAAATGTTTCGCAGTGCTGTTAGTTCAAGGAATCTATTTAGCGCCAATGGCGATACAGAAAGCGCTAGATTCGATGAAATTAGCAAAAGCACTAAATTTTGCATTACCTTTGAACTTTAAACCCTGAATTGTTAAATACAAAATAAAATACATTAAAGCGCGTATACTCATCAATACTAAGAAAATATATTAATGGATTGCATGACGAATGAAAGCAATACCTCAAATGTAAATTTGAGTAGTAAAGGGAATTCCACTTATCGGCCCAAAGTCTCATATCGATAATTCAACAAATTCATATTATTTCTATTCACAAAATTTAAAATAATAAATCAGTTACATGTTACGTTAAGTTTTACGAGAAACAACAATATAAATTCATAGATATATATTCATATTCATATCTTAATATAAACTTATATGATACACATATATTATAGGTCATAAAGAATTTATAGGAAGAACTCGGTACTGCGTGCTAATTTTTCATCAGCGACATATTTGGCGAACAAACAATAAAAAACTAATAAATAAGAAATTTAAGGAACACCATAAAAAATGTACAATAAAAATAATTTTTATAAGTTATTTCCATTTTCTAAAGCTAAATTTTTCATTAAGAACTCTACTGGTTTGTGTAAAAAAACAGGGTTTTCAAGGTTCTGATTCTAAGAAATAGAAAGGTTTACGTAAATTTTAATGACTGCACCATATAGAATAACTTTTTAGCTTGAACAAAGCGTCTTAGGTTTGCCTAATATTGTTACCGATTTTGTTGTACAAAACTTAACTAAATTTGGTCTCTTTATATCTTTTTCTAATGTCAAACGCCAAAATGGGTAACAAACATTTATAGCGAGTACCGACCTACGTTTGTGTCAAACGGTTAAAAAGAATGTTGCGTTTTTGCGTATATTTAGTCCGTGTGTTCCTAAATCGCGCCTAAATCTTTTAATTTTGACGTTCCTAAACGAAACTGATAGCACCAAAATTATAGCTATCTCGTTTTGGCGTTTGACATTAGAAAATGATAGGGAGAAACCAAATTTAGAGTTCTGTTACAATAGAATTGGCACCATTATTTGCTAATTTTAGTCAACTTTTTTCTTTTTTTCATATATACAGATGGAAATAAACTTCTGGGCGGCAAGCAGTATAATCTTTATGATTTAATAGACATTATGATAGACATACATTATAATAATAATAAATATTATTATTAATTTTACTAAATTAACATAGGACTATCATTTTAATAACCTTGCATTAAAATCCACACATCTTTCATATCTGTAAATCCTAAATTTTGAATTAGAAACTGTCATGAGCATCATCATAGACCAGGGCGATTTTGCGCAAAGTCGTCCAAGAACAAGAAGACTTTTTGACGATTTGCTGAGAAATAAAGTGTGAACAACACTAACTAAACTACATTGTTAATCGACTGCCTCCGCTTTGTATTTTGTATCATGTCCTTTTTATATTATTCATTTTAATAATATTATTCACTGATACTTGTGCACCCGATTGTACATGAACGCAACCGGGTAATGGCTTCTTTACATTGTAGTTTCATAATTAAATATTTTGAATAAAAAGTTAATATTTCTTTGTCATACTTTTTATATCGTAAAGCGTGGTATACATCAGACGCTGGTTGAACACTATTTCTTTTAGCTATAACTACGGTAGAAAATTGGGGTGGTAATTGTTCTACCCAAACTTTTAAAACGTCGACCTGAAGCATTCTACCAAAATTTGTAATAATATATAATAATAAAACAAATATCTTATAAAGTATTTTTTATACTTATCACGTTATATTCTTCATTAGCTTTTGCCTGCGGCTCCGCCTGCGTTTCCGCTACATGGGAAATCCCAGCATAATCATAGAATTATATAAAAAGCCTTGAACAATTTTTACTTGACCTTTCGTACTTTAACGGCGGCTACTAAAACAGGGATCAAGCTGTCTCTTCAACTCTACTGGAATAATTTTGATGAAACATGCCGCAGTATTTAATTCGGAACAGTATCTTTAAAACTCTAATAGCTTAACGAATATCTACCAACTGGTTTTTGAGTGAAGCCCAAACAAATAAACACTCAAACAAATATACAAACAAACAAATTGACATTGGTTTCTGAAGCCCTTCATTAGTCGATCTGAGTAGTTTGTTTTTAGAAATCTTTGATTTTTGAAAATTTGACATTTAATAACTTTACAATAGTATAGAATAGATGAAATCAACCACATTTCACACACAAAATGTTATGTTATGCCTTATTATTACAATAAAGCAAACAAATACTACACGATACCGTTAAGGTACGAGAGGCCAAATAAAAGTGGTTCATAGGCTTTTTAAATAAATATGATTGTGTCGAGATTTCACATGTAGCGGAAAACCGACACTCACGCGGGCGGAGCCGCGGGCAAAAGCTAGTGTTATGTATTATGTATTAGTATTTATATCTATATAAGTATGTATATCATTATCTAGTACAGAGAATCCTAGAGTATTGTATTACATTCATCATTATTATTATCATCATCATTATCCTATGGAAATCCACTGCTCGACATGGGCCTCCTCCCTAGAAGGAGGGAGTTTGCCATAAAGTTTACACTTGACAGGCGGTTTGGAGATTACACTAGATTTTGATTGAATAACAGGATAACACTGCTGTTTCTAATCCTGGTACATCCCTTCTCGCATAATCCGCGGTAAGAAATAGAATGAGACTATTATTTAGGTACCACACAGCGTATTATTTTTTTTTATTATATATAGCATTATATTTTAGTATTATATATAGCATTATATTAAATAGGCACTCATATTAACTTATGTGGATTGGATTCTTTCTGCCAGATAGAGGTAGATAACCTCTAATAACGATCTCCAACTCCGTGCTAAATATCTATCTAAATATCGTACTAAATATATGCAATAAAGAATGCTCCAATGGTTTGGACGATTCGATTTAAGAAACGAATATACCGGGCATATGTGAGTGGAAGATGGCGCCCAGAAAAAACTTACTTTGACCATATCAACAACTCGTTTCAAAAAGTCAAGTTCGCAGCATTACTCGACGAAAATGTATGAAAAGTTGTATGGATGTGGATGAGGCGAAAGAGGTGTGTCGGGGCGGAAGTATATCGCAAACTGCGGTTTCTGCCTACCATTATGGGATACCAGCGTGAATGCATGTATGTATGCAATAAATATGCAATATGGAATATTCTTCCGCTTATCCTAGAAAGGCTTATATCCGACAGTGATGTGATAGTGATTATCAAATCTGTACCAAACTGTCTGCTAACGATACTAAAATGAATGATTCATTTAACGAAACTTTACAATCTTTTATGTCAGGTTGAGAACACTCCACGAAACAGTTGCTCGTATAGTTGTAACGCCAGCTGCGGCCGTTTCAATAAAGCTAAAATAAAACTTTTCGGCTCTTCCGACTCGGGGTTCGGCCGNAATTCATTTAACGAAACTTTACAATCTTTTATGTCAGGTTGAGAACACTCCACGAAACAGTTGCTCGTATAGTTGCAACGCCAGCTGCGGCCGTTTCAATAAAGCTAAAATAAAACTTTTCGGCTCTTCCGACTCGGGGTTCGGCCGTTAATGATACAATTCTATGAATACTTAATATTTAAAACATCGCACTTAGTCGCTCATATCACTAATTCTATGTTCTACCCTAACGTGCTCCGTCTTATTTTTTACGTGGCTCGGTACGCCATATCTGAGTTACGTCACTTTAAACCAGTATTATTGTACTCTTAAGCTTCACTTTTATTTATATTTAATCAGAATCATTCTGATCAAAATACAGTATAGTTAAAATTCAATTAATTTAATATTTATTTATATATCTATTTACACATCACACATATGACTGTCAAGGCGGACTTAATGCCTTGGGCATTTCTACCAGTCAAACTTAGGGTAGAGCAGAGATAAATAAAAGGAGGTGCGGTGCATTCATAGACCAAAAGAAAATATGAGATGAGATGAAAATACAAATCGTTTATTATATACTAATATATTCAAATTGACAATATTAATTAATTATTTAAGTAGTCTATAATATATTATTCATTGAAAAAATAAATTTATTCATTTACTACATAAAACTAATGGTATATTTATAGATAATATTGTAAAAATATTAATAAGCATGCATATGTTTTATATTTAAAATTACTAATGTAGTCTATGACTTACCAACAAGTATTAAAATATTCATTTATGACACAAAATTGTCTGTCTATAAAATTTAAACAAGCGACTGCTCGATGGATCCCCAATTTCCAATGTAATAATAGATATATTTATTATTTAAAATCACTATTACATTCTATCACCTACTTATTTTTTTTTTTCAATTATAGAATAAAATTCTCTTTTGAGGTCATCTTCCATCTATACTCACTGTTATAAAATTGATAAATGTCAATTTTTCAAAAATCAAAGATATTTAAAAACAAACTACTCTTCTTCTTCTGCTTCTGAAACCAAATCCGTCGATGTTTGTTTATTCGAGCTTCACACAAAAACCAGCAGGTAGATTTTAGTCAAACTATATCTTTAAGGTACTATTTCGACTGATATACTGTGGCGTGTTTCATCAAAATCGGTCAATTAGAATTGAAAATACAGCTTGATCCCTGTTTTAGTGGCCACCGTTAAGGATCTCTTTCCTTAACGGTCAAGTAAAAATGGTTCTTTGACTTTTTATATAAATCTATGATAGGGTCGGGATTTCCCATGTAGCAGAAAACCGAGAGTCACGCGGGCGGATTCGCGGGCAAAAGCTAGTGACTCATAAAATACATGGTTCATAATGTATTTAAATCATGATTTTATGTTTACTCATGTGTCAAGTTCAGATGATTGATTTCCATTTGACATAATTTTGTAGTCGTTCCAACTCTGCGATAAATGTTGTCGTTGAAGCACGACGCTGGAGCCATTATTTCTTTCACTGACCTTATAAAACACGGAGAAGCCATAGAAACAATAATTTTCTCCTAAAGAATATAGCGTAACACGTGCCTCCCGCATTGCCTCTCTCCGCACTTATTGAAATCACGCGATACTCTTTAAGAGTAACTACTCTAAACAAATTATTGTTTCTATGGCTTCTCCGTGTTTTATATAAGGTCAGTGAAAGAAATAATGGCTCCAGCGTATCGTATCGTGTCTACGCGTACCTTGCAAAAATATTCCTGTCAACTTTATTTGTAACTAGTTGCTTCTCCACTCACGTGGACTTCCTATATACTCGAAAACCCTCCCGGGCGTGCGCCATAATTTCTTGGTAAATATATTAATTTATAGTCTTAAGTATACGGGTAAGCGACCCCGACCCCACGAGCTGCTACTGTCTCCTCATACTCCTTCCGAGATAGTAGTATTCTATATCCTATAGTCCTATAGTCCTTTTCTCAAATTCCATATTCCTTGTTCAATACAACTTTCCCACCTCAACCTCGATCCTTTCCTTCCTTTTCGTGGGAACGCAATAAGGAACTTTAACGCTTCTGAACCTTAAAAATGGCGACATCGTGGTTCGCCACTCGACACGTCTCGTTTCCCGCGAAGGCGAACAGTGGGCTACGGACAGCCACCTTGCTCGAAGCAAGTGGAAAGAAGTGGTCTCTGCCTACCCCAATTCTTCGNGGGCGAACAGTGGGCTACGGACAGCCACCTTGCTCGAAGCAAGTTGAAAGAAGTGGTCTCTGCCTACCCCAATTCTTCGGTAGTATAGTGGTCAGTATCCCCACCTGTCAGGCGGGAGACCGGGGTTCGATTCCCCGCCGGAGAGCGAGTGAAAAAGGCGTGAGTGTATGTATGTATGTATGTTATACATACATTACATTATACATACATATTAATTTCCGAACTGCTGGACCAGAAATCCCCAAACTTTTAGATCTTGTAGACCACTTGCTATGTTCTTTACTTTTAGATAGATCCAGCTAATACTGCTAATTCATTAAAAATTTGTTTTTGACAGCTCGCATGGACCCCTTGCAGATTATCGTCGCTGAGGGGGTCGATATAGATATTGAACAATATTGAAGCACTGGAACAAAACCGTGACGAGCATTGCAAAGTGACCGTATTTTTTCAAGGCAAAAGCTCAAAAGCAATAAAATGTGAAACGTTTACATTTTATGGTTAAATTCACGAAATTATCTATTAAAATGAAGACTGTTTAAAGGTCACAGATACCAGGCCATAATATACATAAAAAATAATAATTTGTATTATTGGTACGGATCTCTATACGTCTTATTCCATGGAGGGCAGCCCTAAATTCACAAACTACAGGTGCATTTTGAATAAAGAAAACAAATGAAATGAGCGAGTACAAATTAAAAATAATAACACAGTGCGGGCCAGGCAGGGGTTGCTCGGCGGAGGGGAGACGAGGTCAAGTGTAGATATAGTGAACCCTGCTTTACTCTCGATTAAATTCAACACCATTGCTCGTTTTATATCTGATTATATTCCTTACTGCGGG
>WUAW01022317.1:3754-14426 GCA_017165845.1 Thaumetopoea pityocampa
TATATGAGCTTTCCGGCGAAAACGGATGGGTAACCACTTGAGCTTAGAGCGAAATTCAGAAATGTGGTCATTACTACGTGAAGATTACTGCTAAATATATATGTAAATAAAAGAAGATACCTTTCTCTAAAATCCTCTATAAAAAGGAGAATTCAGCATTATCTTTACTAGTTTCAACCAGTTCTTACGGCAGAAACAAATGAAACTAAGGTTATCCTCAGTCTATATTCGTTCCCACTACAGAAGCACGAACCTCCCCCGATCAGGAGGGGGATTAGGCCGTAGTCTACCGCACTGGCCTAATGCGGGTTGGTTGACTTCACACACCCATGCGAGCATGCAGGTTTCCTAACGAAGTTTTCCTTCTCTGTTATGTGCATTAGTGTCTACAACATTGATACCCAAAGTGGTCTAAATTGACCCTCAGGGGTCGACGATGACCCGCAAGGGGTCCATGTCAACTGATAAAAGTACATTTGAAGTTAATAAATTTAAAACAATAATATATTAACTACGCTTTGGGGGTCTCCCCAAAAGTGAAAAACATTACCAGTAGTCTACAAGACAAAAAAGTTTGAGGATCTCTGGTGTACAAGGTAGAGCGTACAGAAGTATTAGACAGTATAACTCAGTGGTACGGGACCGGGATCAAACCTACGACCTTTCGATTGCAAGCTGTGTCTAGCACCACTACACCACCAATGACTAAGGAGATATTAGTGATAAATCGCTACATCTTTCCTCTTGCACCACCTTAGTGCAAGGCTATAAATTAAGAGATTCCTACTAAGTCCCCGCTAGTTTGAGCGCCCCGCGGCTTTGCTGACCTCCGTTCAAAGACGTGCAACTATTCGAGGGGAAATTATCGTCATCGTCTCATTTTTCTTCCTTTTCTGATACAATAAGTTCGTAATTGATGCACAAGCAGCTCAAGAATTACAGTATAAATGTACTAGCTGAAACCCTCAGTTTCGCTTGCGATAGTTTTGGAATTTTCAATTTGATAGAGATTTAATCAATTTTTGAAAGATTACTTAAAATAATATTGAGGTCAAATAAATTATTTAATGGTGGCAAAGTTAAAGAAGCAGTAGGTGCAAAACCGGCGGACCTTGAGATCCGAAAGTGCTAAAATGACGCTCTAGAATAATTAAACGTGTTATGGATTAACCCTAAAGTATGCAGACCGATAACCAAATTATGACCGTGGGCAATAGGTGGATGCCGTCTGCTTTTAGCTGCTTTGTGTAGTGATTGGTGGAAGTCTATGTCAATTAGTGAAGGTATTTCTGGTAATATGATGATAATAATATAGTATTTCTTCCATTAAATAATCAGAATCATTTAACGTTCAATCATCACCATCATTATCTATATAAAGTCTGCTGGGCATCGACTTCATTAAAAAGAATGATTGGCCATAATCTTGACGCTTGGTAAGCGTCTTGGTAAGTGCAGTATATTTTGATTGAATGACAGGATAACTCTGCTGCCCATTATCCTGGTACGAGTACATCCTTTAACTGGTTCTTACAGCATTCACGAGAAGAAATGTAGCAACGCTATTATTATTCCAACGCTACACAGCAAAACCTTTAATAGAAAGAGCTATATTCAGAGTTTCAGTTGAATAAAATTCGAAAGTAATACTATAACAACTATTATTGACATAATTTATTGGATTTTGAAACAGAAGTGGCAGTGAGTCGGTCACTACCAGAACCGATAAAGGATAGGTAAAACGCTTCTTGAATGGCGACCTTAGTCATAGCTTTTCCCATTTAGTTTTATACTAGTGCAGTTGTCAACGTTAACCTTACTATAGTGTACAAAACGTTAATTGAGAAATTAGTTGTTTGTATTTAAGGTGATAATTGTTACCCGTTTTTAGTTAAATAAATTATTCTTATTCTTATTTAACCCTTATACCTAAATTTGAGAGATTTCCGAGATTACAGTAGATTTTTGATCATGAACTTGAAATTAGTACATGTTGACTACCTGAATAATATTGACAGTGTTTGGTTCAGCGGTAGTGTTCATTCTTTCTACGCCAATGGTTCAGGGCTCGAATCCTTATAGGAACAAACTTGACGTGTGATGAGTACGAATGCTTGTAGCCGAGTCGTGGATGTTTATCTATATATTAGCATTTATCTATACAAGTATATTGTTATCTAGTACTCAAGACATGGGGAATCCTAATTTGGGTCTACATTGGAATTTGGTCCTAATTTGGTCTTGTCTTCTTTATTGGAAATGGGCCTCCCAATAATAAAGGAGAGATTTGCCATAATCTCCAAGTTTGGCAGGTGTCTTAGAGATCGCGGTAGATTTTAATTGAATTACAGTAGATCATTATGCTGGTTTATACCATAAGTAGCTGATTCTCACAGCACTTACGGGAGGAGATGGAGTGTAGATCAGTGAGTGTGAAAAGTGTTCGTAATATAATATCCGATAAATCTCTAGTTAATTGTAAATCCTCAGTTGAATTGCTCACCATATACTAGAAGTGATGAACTATTATTGTCGAACTTTCGGCAGAGTCAGTTTAAGTTTCATTTCATTTTGTCAATTCAGTCTAGATATTTCATCGATAGGTATTACACAAATAATTTATATGATACGCATCCAAATATATGAACCAATTAAAATACTCTACAGTGTTCGGACATTCGAAACTACAAAAGAACAAAAAATAAGACGCAAAAAATATTCTAATTCATTGTTCAAAATGAGAAATGAGTTCTATCTTCTCCTAATAAAAATATAATCTATTACATGGGCAGACTTATTTTAAAGAGCATAAAACATATTTAAGCATAACAATACGATGTGTACATTGTCTGTGTATACCATAGACTAGACGCGTTGCCAATTTTTGGTCTGGTCTAAGTGATAAGAAACGTAATAATTGAGGCGTCATTGTAATGTATGTGGTACTCTATGAAAGGAAATGTTGCCTGTAAGAAAACTTAGTTTTTAGTTAAACTTGCTAGTTTACATCAAATTATTATTGTAATGTTTGTGTATCTATGTGTTTGTGAACAATAAATCTTAAAAAGAGATTAGGGAATACTGAATCACAAATTAAAATGATTTCAAGTTTTAGTTAGAGTAAAGGAAGATTATAATAATAATATAATATTCTGGATACTTTCTAGTCTCAAAATAGGATTTCCGGTATTTTGGGTACTAGACAACGATACACACACGAACATATACTTGTATAGATAAATACTAATATGTCTATCTATATATAATATACGTCCATGACTCGGATACGAATATTTACGCTCATCACACGAAGGTTGACCCTACGGTGATTCGAACCTGGAACTCATTGTTACAAAAAACAGGGACACTGTCTTTGTGTCAATCAGTCGTTAACATTAATAATATTTTGTTATTTTCATTAATTATTATTATTTTGATTAACATTTTGTTAGTTGACACGGAATTGAATTCACACAGTATCGTTGGAATTTTATAAAACAAAAACCTAGATAGAAATTGCTATATTTTATATATTAAAAAAAATGAAGAAAAAAATTGTCTCCTTAATAATATAGTAATTAACAGCGATCGAAAAGCGATATTTGCCAATAAGTTCTTCTAACTTAGACCACACCCTACGCGTCGTCGAGGCTTAAACTCTAAATTTAATACAGCTATTTGCATTTGAAAGGAGCTATGCAAAGCAGTTTTTACTCTCGGTGATTTGTACATCTAAACCGTTTTGTTTAAATTGGATCATAGTTTATAGCGTTATCCGCAATTCATTTGGGAGTGTTTTGAAAATTATGTTCACTGTAAGGTTCCCAATACTTGTTAAACAAATTATTCTATTGTAACACTTCAAGATGAAACTGAAAATTTCATAGTAGACTGTTACATAAGGGCGATAAACGATTAATTACACTAGAGATTTTCTGTAAAGAAACTCAATATTCAGGTAATCTATACTATTATAAAATTGTTAAATGTTAAATTTTCAAAAATCAAAGATATTAAAAAGCAAATTACTCAGTACGACTAATTAAGGGCTTCCGAAAGCGAATTCTTCGATGTTTGTTTGTTTGTTTGTTCGGGCTTCACGCAAAAACCAACTGATAGATTCTAATAAAATTATTACAGTCTTAAAGGTACTATTGCGACTTAATTAATGCGGCATGTTTCATCAAAATCGGTCCAGTAGTATTGAAGATACAGCCTGATCCCTGTTTTAGTAATCGCCGCTTAGATACGAGAGGTCAAGTAAAAGTGGTTTTAGACTTTTTATACAAATGTATGATTCTGTCGGGATTTCCCATGTAGCGGAAAACCGACATTCACGCGGGCGAAGCCGCGGGCAAAAGCCAGTACTTATACATATATAATTCAAGAATATGATTGGTCTCGAAGTGAAACTTTACACTCGAGTTGAATACATCATTTATTCATTAATGCGAATAAATAAAAGAAAAACTCAATAAAGATCTGCTTATTAAAAAAGAATTTTTACAAAAGATCTGTTACTAAAACATTATCTAAAATTAATCTATTAAGTGGAAAAAATTTGAAAGCGACAAAGTTACTGTGATATCTAAATTATTTTAACTAGGACTCATCATTAACAGAATATGTTTGGGATGAAAATTTTCATTAATTGTTAATTCGCATTAGGTCCTCGTGATGGAGTGTAGCCTAACCTCTCCCATTCTGAGAGGGGAGCCGCGCGCTGTAGTGGGACAGGGTGGGTGATAATGATGATGATAGATAAAGTCACATATTTCGTGTTTAGCGAGTAGGTATGTCACTACGTATTGTATTTTATTATATTCGAAACAAGCTCTTGAGCGCAGCTCTGTTCGCGTGAATGTAGGTTTTCCGCTACATGGGAAATTCCGAAACAATCATAGATTTATATAGAATGCCTTAGAACCATTTATACTTAAGTTCTCGTAACTTAACGGCGGCTACTAAAACAGGAATCAAGATGTATGATTATATATATGATTAGTCGATTTGGCTAGTATGTTTTTAAATATTTTTGATTTTTGAAAATTTGACATTTAACAATTTTATGATAGTATAAAAAAATATAGATATTCAAACATAGCCTATATAAATCATCATCATCATCACCGAATTGTGGTGAGCGTAGCTGAGGGTCTCAGTCAGTGTAAAATAACGTAAATAAAGTATTTACTTTACGGACATTTGACTGCACGGATGGCGCAGTGGTTTAAGCGTCCACTGCGCTGTCGAGTGTTGTGGGTTCGATCCCCAAACGGGACAACAACTTTGTGTAATCCACAAATTGTTGTTCTGATTCTGGGTGTTCTGTGTTCTCGTTATTTAAATGTTTGTAAAATCCCCGCGACACAAGAAATAATCCTAATGCGGGAGTTGTCTTTAAAAAAAATTGTTTATCCGTCGGACTTCGAGCTAGTCGTTCGTCCGAGCTAGTCTCTGAAAGGTTTGATCTGATTGCGGCGGAACATTCATTAATAGGTACTTTCCATGTTGTAATATCTAAATAGGGTTTCTGTTTAAAACTTTGAAAACTGCTGAAATTAGAAGTTAAAAAATTAAAAGCGAAAGTATTAAGTATTTGACGGTTATTAGGTAAAAGGTTTATAATTTAAATGTTTTAAATTATAAACCTTTTACCTAATAACCGTCAAATACTTAATACTTTCGCTGCATGTCACGCGCTGTCGCGTGATGTTACGCCATCGTTAAGAAGCCAGTTACACGCCTAATAATATCTTTTTACCATATAATAATATATTTCTACCACTTCTCAATCATATTTCTTAAAATAAGTAAATGCTCTTGCGGTAAAACCCCTTTCTACCGTGGCGCAATAAGTATCTACACATCTTGGCGTGACCAGCTGCGATTGTGTTAAACAACGGGAGTGGAGTCATGGGTAACAGCTAGTATATAACACAAATAAGAGGCGGATGTCGCTGCATTAAATTAAAAAAGTTTTACGGCTGATTAAACAGTACTCATTTGACTGTGTATTAGCTACTTCAACACCATAATCGTACAAATGCATTTCAAACCTTATACAGCTGAGATTAAGATGAAAATCGTATATCATTTAAATCATAATGAACGTCATACAACTAACATAAAGTATTATCCTTTTATGATAGAGAACAATTGTCGCTGATGTGAAAAAAATAATTGTTTTATACAATTTTGTTTAACAATTGTACTCATGAAGTCTTAGATTTATGTATAGTTCAACTATACATTTTTTTAAAGTATTATGATAACAGCTTAGAATGAGCAAGTTAGGTAAGTAAAGTATCACCACTTTCATCATACATATATACGTACATTCACGCCGGTATTCCATAAAGGTAGGCAGAGACCACATGCAACGAGATATTCACATAATAAAGTTAGTCGTGAAGTTAGCCGCCAACACGCGATGCGAATTAATTAGCTGTCAGTTTTATTTATATACCTACACATATCCGTCAGCTACTCGTACGTTGACAATATTTATCCATATACACACATATAACATTGACACATATACAATAATATTTGTAATGTGCACGCACGATACAATGAAATATCCACATAATGAAGTAAGTTGTGAAGTTAGCAGCCAATGCGCATCTGTAAAACACGGACTGTATTGATGTAAATGTGTTAGAATTTATACTTTTTTTAGTGTAAAATTAAATATAATTACGTATATAGATAATTATTGTCATCTGGCAGCTGACGGATATGCCTATATATATTAATAATTATTCTGAGCGTATATTATTAATAAGATTGACAGCTGACTGACACATGTATGTGTCGGCAGCTAACTTCACGACTAACTGCATTATGTGATTTTACGTTGTGTGTTGCGCACGCGCTTCGCCAAAATTCACTCTCATCATTTTCTCCTAATGCGTCTAAAGAAGTACAATTTCAAAAATCTTACGTAATTATTGAACACGACTATGATTATGGTAGGTAGTTAATAATAAATCATCTTCCCTTTTAGTCTAATGTCAATATAATAGTATACAAGTGATCATAGACAAAGTTCACGTGTGGAGCGTCAGGGGCGTGAGAGCGTCGTGCGGAACCGTCGCGAATGGGTGGGCAAAGGAAACGACGGGTTACAGACACACTTCACTTTTTAAGTTCAAGAAGCTTTGATATTTAGACTCACAATTCATAAATAGGCTTATATGTTACAATATATTCTTCGTCATGCCAAACAAATTCCAGAAGGGTCCCTCTGAAACATCGATGAAGGATACCGCAGTGTTTTTAGTCAGTAGGAGTGTAGCAGTCTGACACGACTTGCAAGCCGCCCTCGCGACTTATGGGCCCTTTCTAGTATTTTCTCTGCGATAAAAAAGTAAGGTCGAATGAGGCAGTTTGGCCACGCCGCGCACTCTCCAAGAGGGTAAGGCAGTAGGAGATACTGTAGTACAGTTGTCCTTGAAGCACGACCCGGAGCCTTCCAATGTCGATTGAAATCGATGGTTGAAAGCTCAAGATGAGTGGAATGCGTGTGTAATAAAACGCGTGTTCTGTTTTGGTAACGTGCAATTGCAATGCGTGCAATTTGCGGTGTGGCACTGGCGTATCTAAAGCTTCTCTCCATGTCTCCCTGTAGATGCTGTTAGAACCAGCTAAGGGATATACCAGGATAACGGTCAGCAACCTTATCCTGTTATTCAACCAAAATCTACAGCGATTTCCAAGACGACTGCCAAGCGTGGAGACTATGGTAGATAGCCCATGTCCAATGGTGGAATTTTACGGGCTCTTGACTTTCTTTAATGATGATGATCATTAATAAAATACATTCTTATGTATTAGTGACTATATTGGTATAATTAAGGGTTCTTAGGAGATTCTTCATGGTGAAATTGACATGGAGTAAGCATAAACGAATTATGTCTTGATCATCATCATAGCAGCCCACAGATGTCCACTGCTGGACATAGACCTCCTTTAATGATCGCCACACCGAGCTATGATCCACCGATTGCCCGCGATCATAGCCGGGTCATCGATCCACCTAGTCGGGGGTCTACCCGCACTACGCTTTTTAATTCGTGGTCGCCATTCCAGCACTTTAGCACTCCGTCCACTACCACTCCAGTTTTGTAATCCTTTGGGCCACAAATGTACAATAGTTATATACCAGTTTTGTTTGTATTTAAACTTATTACTAAAGTGATTGATTCGTGTAATTTTTTATCTATAATTACTTGTCCTGATTGACTGACTGATTCATCAACGTAGAGCCTAAACCGCGGGGGCTACAAACTTGAATTTTTTTTTTTGGAAATTTCATGCTTGAAGGGGTAAAATAGGGGATGAACGTTTGTATGGAACTCCGTTATTTTCAAAGTAAAAAGCACGATAATTAATAATCTACTTCTGGTTAGAAATAAATGTACACGTATATCGGCGTTTTTAATTTTTTTTATCCCTGTGAGGGTTAATTAGGGGTTGTAAGTTTATATGGAAAGTTCGTCACTTTTGAGGGTAGAAGCACGAAAATTCATATACTTGCTTCTGGTTAGAAATAAATGTACACGTATTGAGTTTTACAAAATTTTGCCCCTAAGAGGGTGAATTAGCTTAGTAATTTTAGCTCCAAAATGGAACATAACAAACGTCGTTTACAAATAGGTACTACGGTAATTGAAAATATAGATTTTAAAAAAACTAAACACGCTAGCAAAGCCGTAGGCAACAGCTAGTCACTAATAAATAAAGTCTTTTTTTATTTAATTTTTCGTTTCATTTTTTATTTATAAATTCATCTATGATTAAATCTTTTTACTATTATAAAATTGTTAAATGTTAAATTTTCAAAAATCAAAGATATTTAAAAACAACCTACTCAGATTGACTAATTAAGGGCTTCTGAATCCAAATCCGTCGATGTTTCTTTGTCTATTTGTTTGTTTGTTTGTTCGAGCTTCACGTAAAAACCAGCGAGTAAATTTGGGTAAAACTGTTACAGTCTTAAAGGTACTATTACCGACTTAAATACTGCGGAATGTTTCATCAAAATCGGTCCAGTAGAATTAAAGATACAGCTTAATCCCTGTTTTAGTAGCGACCGTTAAGGTTCGAGAAGTCAAATAAAAGCAGTTCCAAGGTTTTTTATATAAATCTATGATTGTGTCGGGATTTGCCATGTAGCAGAAAACCAATATTCATTCACACGGGCGGAGGTGTAGGCGAAAAGCCAGTTGGTACATATAAATATAATATATTAATTTAATCATGCAGTGGCTCTACACGAAAATTACATATCAAAATATAATTTAATATTTGAAGCGACGCGATATATCTCCGAAATGGCTGTATCGAATTGTCACGAGGCACGTCCTCCGACGAGTCTAGCTGAACTGAGATGAATAATAAATTAGTCTTATATTGGATCGGGAAATAACTTTGATATTAATAGCATCCATTGCTCGTATTGGCACGTACTCGATATTCTTCTTCCTGGTATTATTAACACAGCTATTGTTAGGACCCTTGGCTTATCCTTGGCTATATCATCATCATCCCCAGTCCATGTCGTTCCCACTACAGGGGCACGGACCTCCCCTGATCAGGAGGGAGATTAGGCCGTAGTCTACCGCACTGGCCTAGTGCGGGTTGGTAGACTTCACACACCCATGCGGACATGCAGGTTTCGTCGCGAAGTTTTCCTTCTCCGTTAAATATATTGGTGTCTACAATGTAGACCGTACATGAATTACAAATAATAACTCAGTGGTACGGGACCGGGATTCGAACCCACGAGACCCTTCGATCATAAGCCGTCTCTAAAACCACTACACCACCAATGCACCACCAATCCTTGGCTTATCCTTGGCTATATAGCGCCGCTAATAATAGCGGAATAGCGTCACTCCATTTCTTCCTATGGGTGCTGTGAGAACCAGCTAACGGATGTAGTAAGATAGCGGATAGCAGCGTTATGCTGTTATTCGATCAAAATCTACCGCCATCTCCAAGACATCTGTTCAGCATGGAGATTATGGCAAATACCTCCTTTATATGAAGTAGACCCACGTCCAGCAGTGGACTACAACAGGCTGATGATGATAATGATTCTTAAGATCTGTCTTTCTACTTAATCTATTCAACTTTACTCATGCTTTAATATAAAGTGATGGCGAGTCTATTTACTTTTATGTCCTAGCTCATCGCGTCCAGTCTACTATTCAAAAGACGGCTCTGTAATCGTGCACCAAACACCGTGATATCAAAAGCCCCCCTACCGATATGCTATCAAATTTACCGGAGCTGCGCTGGCTACATCCAGCCAAGAAACGAAGACCAATGGGCTCAATATTGAGGATATTGAAGACTGAGCAAAGTGAAGGAAGCCGGATCCTGGCAAGAAAATAATCAATAGCACCAGGAAGAAGTAATTGCATAATGCTAAAAAACAATTTCAGCTAGTGTTAAATGAGTAGACTTAAGAAACTATAGACCAGTACCAAACCAAAAACCAGTAAGTAGATTTTATTTAAACTATTACAGTCTTAAAGATACTATTCCAACTTAAATACTGCGGCATGTTTCATGAAAATCGATCCAGTAGTATTGAAGATACAGCTTGATCCCTGTTTTAGTAGCCGCCGTTAAGGTACGAGAGCTCAAGTAAAAATGGTTC
>WUAW01022333.1:2235-17966 GCA_017165845.1 Thaumetopoea pityocampa
TTCATATAAATTTGTTACTATCCAAAAAAAGAATCATAGCGAGGCGTGTACCCCCGCACGAGGCAAGTATCGAAGCATTTTAACGTTAGGTTACGTACTTTAGCGAAGCATTTTTAACGTTAGGTTACTATCCGCTACAGTAGGCAACTATCCCATTTTTGAGAGGTCCAATAAAACAAGATTTACACAAAACCGATACTAATTATGGTTATAAAAATAGGCTACTATAAAGGATCAGAGACCTATATTTTGTTATACATGTTGCATTATTCTTAGTAAGTACATGTTTCTTAATATTAGACATTTTTTGAAATGTGGTGCAACTATCCGGCTTTTACCCCATATGCAAATGACGACATCATACGCTGCTGCAATAAAGTGGCTAGTAGTGTAGTGTAGTAGTAGTAAGTGGATGCTGTAGAAGAGGCGAAAACTAATCAAAAATATCAAGGATCAGAGGTAGGAGGCAGTTACTTCTCGAAGGTTTGACTCACTGTTGGGCACCGCAGTAGTGAATGCTAAGTAGGGGTCGAGAAGTGAGATGATTACTCTGCGCGTCTTCATAGATTCAGGGGCACACACCTCATTTATTACAAAAGCATCAACTCAGTTATTGGGATTTAAATGGAAGACAATCAGGGAACAACATACGAGATTGGGCAAAACGCCAACATCGACTGCTAAATCAATGGCAGAAGTAATGTGGCATTTCATCAAAAATTCAGGCTCTCATTACCACCTGGAGTATTCGAATTCGTTAACTACTTACTATTCTTACTACCCTCTTGTTTTTACAATGAATAATTATACGTGTCCAAGGAAGGGCTCGAATTGTTACTCTTTGAGGAATCAGCAAGAATATTTCAGAAATATCAAATGAAACCGCATTATCTAAGAGTATTTTGTTTAACCAATTTATTTATCAATTGTGTCATATTATCATAGTTTATAATGATATCTATCAATATTGTTTTTATGGAGAACATGTAGTCGTTGGCTAAGAAGATTTGACGAAGAGGGTAACTTGATGACTCGGCCCCGAACTGGTAGGCCGCATTTTATAAATTCAATGCAACGGCGTAATATGGCAGATCAATATGAGTTGAACGGATTTATGTCAACTCGACGATTTGCGAAGCTATATGACACGTCAATGATTACTGTTCGTCGCGCACTACACTCGGAGGGATTACATCACAGTATACCTGCTCGTAAACTTAAATTGACGGATGTCCATAAAAGACAGCGCTTGGAATTTGCTAGGGACTACTTAGATTTTGATTGAGAAAACACGATATCTTCTGAAGAAAAATCATTTATGAGGAGCAAAATATGGTTCCTAATGCGGAGTCTGGAAGAATTTCAGTCAACCTATGGGGATGGACGAGTGCCGCCGGGCCTGCGAGCTAGTTTCCATTAACACGATCAAACGGGCCTAATTATGTTGACGTGCTATCAGAAACAATGCTACCTATATTTGGCATTGTTTATCCTGCAGATAACACACGGGAGTTAAGTTTTGTGCAGGATAACTTGTAACCTCTTTACTGTATTCACTTTTATTTATAGTGTTCTTTGCATAGTGCTTTTAATTTAATATTTTATACCGCGCTCGGTGATGAAACAAAGCTTTTCTTTTCGAGAATTTGCGTGTCACGCTACGCTCGCATTATTTAAATTAATTATAATTTTAAAATTTTATTTTGTCGAAGTGAATCCCGATAATCGGGTTTCTTCCTTCACTGCCTTCCTCTCCTATTTTCCCTCTCCCCTCTACTCCTTCTGACCACCACCGGTCGACGTCCCTTAACTCTGGGAGCTGCCCCGGAGCGACGCCGACGGCCAGCAATATCGACGCCCTCCAACTCCGGGTGCTGCCTCGGAGCGACGCCGACTCGTGACCACCTCTTCCTGATCCTAGCGCCGGGAGCTGATCCACGCGAAGCCAGGGAAGTGGTAGTTCACTTCACCAGCCACAACTCGACAGTATATTGAACCGGACCCTGAGGTCATATTAAATTGATATATTTTAATTTATTTTTTTATTCTTTTCCTGGTGACGCTAAGCGTCACAAACTGTCCTGTACACCTATATTATGTTGTGAACAACTGGTTTGTCCAACATTCTTATATAAATGTGATTCAGTGGCCTCCTATATCACCCGACCTAAAATGGCTAACAGAACATGAAAACTGCTCCAAAAATCACGAAGGTTCGGCTGGAAAAACTGCTATAATCGAAATGTTTTCGCGATGGGTAGAAGTCTACGGAATCAAATATGGAAATTACATTGGAGACGGCAACTCTTAAGACATTCAAGGCCATCTTAGATTTCAATCCATATGGTGATGATTTTATAGTCGTGAAAAGTGAATGCGTTGGTGATGCATATACTGACCGCATCCTTTTGTATTTCTGTTTCAGATCATTTTTCACGGCGCTACACTTGGCACCGTAAAAAAATGCCTCCGCGACCACGTGGCTTCATCATACTATATCTCCGTCAATTTTCAATATTTTTTAATACTAAAAGTGAAAATTATTCGTTAAAATAGGTACTGTAAAAAATTCAAAAAAATCCATCTATTTTATCCCCATCAAAAAAATTCCCAAAAAACTGCCCGATATTGAGGGTCTAAATGGTTGTCCCCCTTGAATATTATTCATAAACACATATTAGTAATAAAACGTTCAGTAATCACTCAATAAACTCTACAACTTAAAGAAGTCCGGACCCTGCTTTACGAACCTTGTTAAGTTAAAATTGGTTTACCATTTTAACTTTTATCAAATATGGCCGCCTGTTGAAACAGCTAACATTGTTTAGTTTTGACAAGTACTGATTAACATATTGATCTGTTACTGAATCATAGAAGTTTGAAAATTGCTAGAAAATTTGTTTCTAAATGCAAGCTTTCATTTCCACAATCGATCTGGTTACAAGCCTGGAAAATCCTCCACTGCTGTCGCGTCTTCCTAAAGTATACCGCGACAGAACCGATCCCTTTACCATGAAAACGTACCTTTATCACGTTACCCGATGAAGAGTTCAGACGAAGATACCGCTTTACTAAAGACTATCCAGTTTATCGTCAATTTAGTGCAACGCGACTTAGAAAATGGATAAACATAGTTGTAGAACATCCACAAAATTACAAGTGTTGACGGGCATAAGGTGTTGGGGTCGTAGAGGTAATTTAGTTATTTAGAGATGAAATTGAACATTATTGTAATTAACTAAAACTTATCATTGAATATTATTTTTAGGTGCAAAATGACGCTGGAGATTTGCATAAGCTGTCTCAACCAACAGTCAGTTGCATTTGTACTAAAGTGGCTACTGCCATTGCTAGGTACTTCGCCACTTATATTAGAATGCCACAAACATTATCTGAACAACAAAAAGTCATCAGACAATTTTATGAAGTCAGAAATTTCCCATCAGTGATAGATTGCATTGATTGCACACATATAAAAATAAAGAAATATGATGGTGATGCAGCTCAATAATACATAAATCGGAAAGGCTTACTCTTTTAATGTGCAAGGTAGTACACATATCCCATAAAGAGTAGTATATTTTTCAATTCAGATAATACCATATTTTTTGTTTTTTAGTTTCATTTTTTTCTATGCATATAACGTGTGATGCTAATCTGTCCATTCCAGATATAGTTGCTAAATGGCGAAGCAGCACTCTTGACTCTCGAATCTTCAATGAATCATGTCTAAAAACGAAATTTGAGGATGGGTAGTTCAGAGGATGACTGTTAGGGGTACAAATTGGAGTCCTATTAGTTCACACCACTTTTAAGACCTCAGAATCAGAGTGAAGAAAAATATAATGAGGCACAAATTGCTACCCGTAATACGGTTGAACATTGCTTTGGTGTGCGGAAGCCACGTTTCCAATGTTTATTGGATAGAATAACCGCGAATATGAAAAATATAAAACCAACAGTAACGGCATTGGCTGTATTGCATAATATAGCAATTGAAACAGAAGTCCCAGTCACGATCACGTCCATCTCGATGGTTTTACAATACAGTGGCCTGAAATAGCTGCTTTAATATTTTTACCAAGAACATATAGAAAAACTAAAGGACGCAAAGAACCTATGGAAATTCGAAATTTATATAGTAATTTCGAATTTCCATAGGTTCTTTGTTCCATAGGTATATTAAATCTAAAGTGATTCGACGTGGTTAGCGGATTATTAAAAAAAAAAGAATGATAAAAGTTCTGAGTACTGTCGCGTTCTAGATTATTTTGACTTTAATTGATAAAAAAACTGAAGCCGTAACTAATATCATGAATTGTGAAAACTCATACGAGATGTTTCAAAAAATATGTAACATATATGAAGAAGAAAAATATAGGAACAAGGAGAGTTTACTACAAGGACTTAAGCTCCAAAATTATGGCGAGGTGATTATGATGACCCATGATGACGTTGATGATTACAACATCAGCTATAGGGTCGAAGTGTGACAGGAGTGGCAGTATCGGAAAAAGGAAGATCTTCCAGACATAAAAACCGTCTGGCGGGGCCTGCCAACGCCCCCAACGGTAGATGTCGGGACGTTGTATATATGTTAAATCGCTATTAAACTTCATGCGCGTGATTCAGACTTTCAATGTCGTTACTAAAAATCCTGTGCCATCTGTTGAGGATGCGTGGTACTATGCAGTGACGTAGATCGCCACAAAAGTAAAACTGAATCTGTTGTGGAAATAATAATTGCCATATATTCAAAATATTGCATATCGTCTGGGTAAACTGGCTCATAGAATCGAAGATATTTATTTTTATTTTATTAGGAAAACCAACCACTAAATACAAAAACACAATTAGGAATAAAGGGATATTTTTATTTCTAATTGTGTGTAACCTTTATACAAAACGTCATAAAATATTTCTACCATGTTTTCGGTATTACCAGTCAAAGCTGTATCCCAATCTGTGTTTTCAAAAAAGGCGTTGAGACCTAAGTAATCACCTTTCGAGTACTTATAAAGTGTGTGCGGGTTTTCAATAAGGGGAGTAAATTGTAAATTTATAAATTCAAAATCCAGGGGAGGAAGATGCGTGTCAATTTTCGATAGAGAGCAGGATGTTGATTTCACATTTATACATTAGTTACTAAATATTAAATCTAATAAATTTCCAGTATTATTACGTACAAAATTATATTGATTCAGACCCAAGAAACATAAATCTTCTATGACTTTCCATGCCGTTTGGAGTAACTCGGTCGATCCACTGAGAGTTGTGTAAATAAGAGACTTATCCTGCCACCGTATACACGAAAGATTAAAGTCGCCCAACAATGAAAAAAATTATATTATTTTATATGGATATTTATTAATTATATTACTAAAATTATCCAATAGATCGCCTAATCGTAGATGTAAGTTGCGATCGGGCGGCAGGTACACAGTAGCAACGTGGAGGTCGGCGCTCGCCGCGATCGCTCGCCGGGGTATAGTGAGCCATAGCAACTCGAGAGAAGAGGACGCCCACTCGGCGCGCGCGATGGCTCGATGGCCTAATACCGCGTTTTGGTAGTACATTTTAAGATTTGTAAATGAAACGAATGTAATATGTAAGTGCAAATGTTATAGTGTGCGCACATACAAGCATGCGTATCAAGCGCATACACATATATGCATATAAATATGCACATACAACACGCCAGCACACACACACATATCGACACTAACGCATTATTTGAAACAATATATGTATATCTAATAGACTTAGTGCTTGTTCACGTTGACTCGCAGGCGCGGTCACGAAATATCAAATGCACACTATAATATGCAAGTGTTCACGTACAAAACGCAGGTGCGGCGAAAGTAGCGGGTAAGCTAGCGACTGGCGCGTGCGGCGCGCTCGCGGTTATAACAAACTTTAGATGTTGTTTGTGTGTGTTCACGTCGAACTAGCGGCGGAGCGCGCGATTCACTC
Source organism: Thaumetopoea pityocampa (assembly GCA_017165845.1). NCBI lineage: Eukaryota > Metazoa > Arthropoda > Insecta > Lepidoptera > Notodontidae > Thaumetopoea > Thaumetopoea pityocampa. Next base: position 8,209 of record WUAW01022333.1, read on the forward strand.
GCGACTTCAGGTAAGTTCAACCAGTTTGAACTTGTCGCCAGAAACGATAGCACGTTTTCATCATATTTTTTTTTCCATCGTGTTCAATACGGAAGAGTTTATCAGCGCTGTTCAGGCTAGAACTCCAATCTGGCAAAGCCAACACGGTCATCATATGAACAGAAATGTACTTAATAAACTGTGGACGGAAATTGCTGAATTGTTTCCTGATACGGAGGGTGAATAAATGGAATGTCATATTTATTAAACACTTTTATTTTTATGTAGTAATGTTACTCGTATGACAAGAGACAAAAATACTATAAAGGTAATGATGACGGCGACATATTCATTATACTCGTATTAGGCGATAGTTCTCCCAAAAATATTGAATATATTCCGAATTTGTTTAGCTCGATTTGACGGATTGTTGTTTCTTCCAGTTTGACGTCTTTGGCGCCAAGTTTGAGTTGTTAACTGACTGTCGCAATCGTAACCATCTATATCAATTACAATATTATGCAATAAGCAAGCGGTTTTAATCATGAGGCGTGCATGTTTAACATCAGTTTCAATGGGTTTTAACAAAATTCGCCATTTATTGCATAACATTCCAAATGCATATTCCACGGTTTTACTCGCTCTTGACAATGTATTATTAAAATTTTCTCTCTCTTGATTCAATACTCTTTGTGGATATGGACGCATTAAATACTCTTTAAGCGGATAAGCTTCATCGGCTACTATAACATATGGAGCTGTAATGTTAGAATTGGGTAATTTTTTTGTTTCTGGAATATTAAATGCGCCTCTGTCAAGTAACCGGTTCAGGGACGAGGCGTTGAATGTACCGCCGTCGCTTTGCATTTCTCTAACTCCCACTTCAGTAGTTAAAAATCTCTTCTTCGCATCGGCTACAGTTTGCAAAAGAATAGAGAAATATTTCCTGCAGTTAAAAAATGCGGATTCTTATCTTTTAGGTCGTTTCACTCTACAATGCTTACCGTCCAAACTGCCAATGCACTTAGGAAAGTTCCAAAAGTTCTCAAAATCTAAAGAAATATTCTTAAGCTGGTCTTCAGATGGCTGTGGCATGTGAACATTTATTTTTATTTTTTTTAAATAGCTTCACAGGTACTATAAACAATCTCAGACACTGTACTAACACCCAAACGAAAACTATAAGCCAAAGATCGAAATGCCTACCCAGTGGAGAGATATCTGAAACATATTAAAAAAAATACAATTATAATATAAAACTTTATACTAATTACTTAATAAACTAAAATTAGATAGGACATGAACACTAAACAATATTTTTAATTTTTGTTTACAGAAAAAGCTTTAAGAACAAAGTGGAAGATAATTCGGGACCAATTTATGAAAGAGTTTAAAAAAATTCCGGTTCCTCGTTCTGGTGATGCCGGAACTGATCAAATCATTCACTGTGGCCATATTTTAAAATCATGCTTTTTTTAAAAGATGACGCTACCCCTGAATTAAATGAAGGTAATTTAGATGATGATGTAGGCACTACTACTGAGAGTACTGGAGACTATAATAATGAGCGGTTCCCAACTCCCCAGTCAATAGCTGGTTCATCTACAAATACACAATATACGAGCATCAAACGTGTGCAAAAGATATTAGACAGGAGTTTATGGAATTGGAGAAGAAAAAGTTAGACATATTACAAATTAAACTGTCGCAAAGCAGCGGGAGCCAAAAACAAGAGTGCGAAGATCTATTATTTTTTAAAAGTTTGTTGCCGTACATGAAAGACCTATCTCCTATGCAAAAATTAGGTAGGAGAAACAAAGTTACATAAGTTATAATGGATGAAATGAATAGTGGCACGACACAGGCTTACCATGATTACAATACTTACGAATATAACACATCAAATTATGGAAATTAAACAAACTTTGTAGAATAGATAACGATAATATTAATTAATTATACTAATTAAGAGAAACCTTGTTTGAATTACGTAATTATCTAACCTGATGAATAATGATAATTAAACATGAAAATTATTATTTTTTAAACTCACCTTATAGTTACAAATAGCCTTTCTTCGGGCTTTATACTTTTATGAAAATTTGAATCTTCTTTTAAAATCTCACTCCTTATTGAATCCAGTATGTAATGAAACAGTTGACAGTCATACTGGTATATCCAAAAAATCTTGAAGGATGTTCTTTCAAATTCCTATATAAAGTATGAAATTCACCATACCGTTCCTTTCTTTATTAATTTCGTGCACACCAATTCTAATTTTTATCATTTCCCACTTTAGGTATGAAATTTCGATTAAAAATAAAAAATCGTCGCCATGTTTACAACCTCTGATAACACGTCACACTCGCGCAAACGCCTAACTGCCAATGTAAATACGAGCTCACCACGTCCACCGTGCTCGCACCCGTTACTGCGCCCGCGCGTTCCTACGTGAACAGAAAAAGCACTTACTGACGTCGCGAGCGAGTCGCGCGCTTCGCCGCTAGTTCGACGTGAACACACACAAACAACATCTAAAGTTTGTTATAACCGCGAGCGCGCCGCACACGCCAGTCGCGAGCTTGCCGGCTACTTTCGCCGCACCTGCGTTTTGTATGTGAACACTTGCATATTATAGTGTGCACGTGATATTTCGTGACCGCGCCCGCGAGTCTACGTGAACAAGCACTTAGGCGTGGTTTATGATTATATGCAAGCCGCACGCTGGCGTTCGAGACAAGGTGTCACTGTACGACACACGTTTAGGCGCGCCGCGAGATGAACTACCCGATTCCATTGTATTCTTATAATAATATAAAGTATAAAGTAATATTAGATTACAGTAGTATATAGTTTTAGAATTTTTAAATAGCACTAAAATAACAAAACTTTTATATGTCCTCTAAATCAGTGTTATGCACAAGAGAATCGAAAAGACCTATAAATGTGATATACTCCGAGTACTTACCAGTAAATACGGGTACACTTATACAAGGTAGCTTGTTATTTTTAAAATTATCGATATTTTGCTGATCACATTTATCTAAAACATTCTTTTATTTTTGTTAAAGCATTAAGATATTTTTCCTCGATACCATCGTCTTCAACTTCGGTGAGCGCGCACACATTTCCAATGTCAAATCTTCATATTTACGGAAAGATGTCCTTAAACGTTCCTCTTTTACGGTAAATGCCTGCTTGGATAATTTCATGACGACACCTTCGTCCGACATGAGGTTAAACATTTGTGTAATAATAGCTTTAATATTACCACGCTGTTTGGTAAGCGCTCTAAGCTTTTCGTCGCTTTTAAACTCCATTGTTAAATCTTATTTCACTACTTCTTGAAAATTTTAATATTTAAACTGCAAATAATCGTCACAACGAGATAACGAAATGTTATAGTTCGCGTAGTTACCACACGTAGTCGCTTGCGCTGCTTACAGGATGACCGCGCCCGGGATTCACACTCGACGCTACGCAGCCAATCAGCGCTCAATACGTAGTTTGGTTGACACTCGGCGACCAAATCCAGCTTCGCTTGGATTTGTGGCGAATAAGATAGATACAACCTGACTAAATTGGAACTCACCGTGTGGTGATAATGGAATAAAATGGCGTCACCAATATAGCTGTGAACGCGAATTTTTATGGAAGTTTTGGAAAAAACCTACCGCTCTTGGAAAAAAATTGAACGGTCGATAGGACCATGAAGAATAATGTAGTTGTAGTAGTGGACTGTATTGTAATTTGCTGAAACTTTTTGTAAATTAAACGAGAGCGATAGGTTAATGTGTATATTCAGTGAAAACAGGAAGAAAAAAAAGGACACAATGTTACCAGTTTACAAATCCTATAAACTAAATTTAAAAAGTAATGTTGGGTTGCCAACAGGCGTATTATTATATAGTAAGCATTATTATGAAAATAATTATTTTGAAGGCAACAGCACATAGTAATATGAAACATAACAAAAACAGAACACATTATATTTTTACATCAAAAGCAGACTAAAGGATATAATAATAATTTTTATTCACAAAAAAATACATTATACATAATCCTATGAAGTACCTGACTCCCGAGCTAGGTTTAATACCTGTGTTACGGGAGTCAGTGCCCTCTCTCATTACATAAAATCTATTGAATACATATAAATTTATTTGCTTATTATAATTTATTTGTGTGTGTCTGTCTGTGTGTGTGTGTGCTGTGTGTGTGTGCTGTGTGTGTGTGTGTGTGTGTGTGTGTGTGTGTGTGTGTGTGTGTGTGTGTGTGTATGTGTACGTGCGTGCGTGGTTGTGTGCATATATGTGTAGGTTTACACGTGCATGCTATAAGGATATAGATAAGTAATACAAAAATATTACTATATGATAGGCAATGACAGTTTTTTTAGATCTCTTTCGTCTTTGATGAGAAGTGATGGTGACGTATCATCTTAGACAAAAGATCTTCCCGTCTCTTATCCATACATAACGGTAGTTTTTTAATCCTGCCGCCTCTCTGTTCTTCTTGTGCAGTACTTTATTTGTTGGCGTCAGGTGCTCATTGAAGAACAGCTTAGCATCACCCGGAAATCCTATGTCAGATGTGGTAATTCCCTTGCGCTTACGAGCTGCCGAGATTATTGCATCACGGAGCATCGTCGTCGCTAGTTTAACGACGGCCTTGGGACGCCCAGGTATGTTCTTAAACGGCTGGACACGATGAATGTGGAGCATGTCTGTTGCTTTTATGTTAATGTCAAAGTAATTAGTAATTTTCATGAATTTTTCAAGAAGATTTTCTGATTTAGATTCTGGCAAATCAGATATTTCTAAATTTTGATTACGTTCTCTTTGTTGCATAATATTGATCTCATAATTTAAAATATCGAGTTGCTATTTTAACGTAGATGTGTCATTTATCTTTACAGTGAGTGTTTTCACGGTTTTTGATATCTCCTGCTGTTCCTTAGAGCAGTGTTCTAAAGATGATTTCATAGATGCAAGATCACTATCCAGAACATATTGTTTAGCCTCCAACACATTATATTCTTCTTTAACTTAGACACCTCTGTACAAATGTTTTCAATATCTGATTTAATGGAGTTGGTGACAATTTTAAGACTACTTAGTTCAGATTTGATTACGCGATTTATGTTATCATTGATAAAACAGATATCCCCCTCCAATTCTGACCTTAATTATGGATATGAGAATGATTGAAATAACCGCTCGAGGTCATCTTCTGGTGTTTTACGTTTTCTAGTTATTATTGCATTCAAGCTATGAACGTGCAGATTAGATTCCGAATTACTTTTAGTATTCATTACACAAGCGTACACGATTAGATTTTCTTTCTGTTACATGGAATTTTATGGCTGTTGTTTACTAATTCGAGGTCGCTGATTTCAAATCTAATCTCAATTTTTCTCTAACAGCTCTAATTTTTGAGATACAGCTATTGGCCATATTTTAGTACTAGTTACACTTAACTTTCACAAAACCGAGCTGTTTTCTTTTAAAGTATTTTTTTTTTGTACAATTTCCTCGTCAAGAAATATATGTAATAACGATCCCAACTATTGCTGTAACATTTGTGATGAATATACATTCAAAAATTGTAGATTGTGTCTGAGTTCATAAGACAGGTGTATTTTGATTACTTTGGATTTCCTTTGGACAACCGCGACAAGTACTGGGTGCCTAATATGGTATGTAAAATATGCGTGGAGTATTTGAGATTATGGGTGAATAAGACCCCTTTTCAAGTATCAAACACCAATGATCTGGCGAGAACCTTTAAATCATCAGGATGACTGTTATATTTGCGTAGTTTAGAGATTTAGAGCCACTTCGGTCCTAGCGTTTGGCACGAGAACATCTCTCTCTGTTCTTGCTAATTAAGTTAGATATTAATATAAAGAAATCGAGCATCCCTTCTGTACATTTCTTAGTTAAGAATTGTATTAATTAAGTTACAAACATACACCTCTGTAGTAACTTATTAAAGAGTATAAATAAAACTTTATCTTTTTAAACACACCTCCCCGTGGCTCAGGAACCTAAGTGGCGCAGTCGGGGCGGATTGTTAAAAACCGCTACTATATTCCACATGATCTTCCTGGATAGATCTTCAGACCATCGCAAGAGTGGTGAGTAGCGAGACAGTCCAACGAACCAAATAAATAACTCAGAGTACAAGAGCCACGGAGCAAAGGATAGGCACTGCAGGCTGGTGAGTGAGATTCCTCACTTCTTTCTTTTCTCTCCTTTTATGGGGCTTGGAATTGGACATCTTCCATTTTGATTTATTGTATTTAAGGTTTTCTTATATTTGAAAATAGATAATTAATTACTTCAAATTCAGTAATTAATAGACAAGTATTATTTGAAATATATTTAATAGTTTAATTTTTTTTTTACTTTTCTCATTTAATTATTGCGTAATTGTACATATTTTTGCTTTATTATTTTAATAGTTAAGTATATTATTAGATTGGGGAATAAGTTCGTAGCGTTTTTATCAAAGACTTTTATGCAAACAAAAATCAATAGTTATAACAATAAATTAATCAATTATGTATTCGCCGTTGCTGTTTACGACCTCTTCCCACCTCTCGACCAATTTGTCGATGCCGTTTCGCCAAAAATCGCCCGGTCTGGTATCGAAGAAGTTGTTGAGCCAGGTTTTAAGATCCTGTTCATTGTCGAAGGTAACGCCCCTCATATGGTTCGACACGGAGCGGAAAAGATGGTAATCCGTTGGTGCAAGGTCCGGAGAATACGGCGGATGCTGAAGAACCTCCCATTCGAGTTCTTGGAGTGCGGCTTTGACGAATTGTGCAAAATGGGGCCTGGCGTTGTCGTGAAGGAGTATGTTTTGGCCTTGTCGATCGGGTCTTTTCAGTCGAATAGCCTCTTTCACGCGATGTGGCTGGGCTATGTAGAGCTCCTTGTTGACCGTGGCATTCCTTTCGAGCATTTCCCAGTATACCATGCCCTCCCAGTCCCACCAAACGCAGATCGTGGTCTTCTTTGGATGGAGGTCAGGCTTGACTCTCGACTGGCGTATCTCCTGGTGCCACCCACTGCTTCCTTTGCTTTATATTTATGTATAGGCACCATTTCTCATCTCCCGTGACGATTCGGTACAAAAAGCGCTGTTTATGACCGCGTGTTGCTCGATGGCGGGTGAGACGTTGAGAAGCAATTTGAAGGCGATTTTCTTTATTGTTTTCGTTAAGCTCGTGAGGCATCCAGGCTCCCAATTTTTCGGCAAATCCCATTGAATGAAGATGATTGAGAAACGTTTTATGATTGCAGTTCATTTTTTCGGCCAATTCACGACTTGTTTGGTGACCGTCCTCTTTCAAAATTGCTTTGAGACGCTCGTCGTCGAATTCAGGTCTTCCGCTGTGGGGCGTATCGTCGACGTCAAAATCGCCATTTTTAAACTTTGCAAACTATTTCTGTGTTATAGACTCTCTTACGACACCTTCTCCGTATACGTTGCAAATGTCCTGGGCTGCTTCAGCAGCTTTTTGGCCTCGATGAAAGGCGAAGAAGAGCAGGTGTCGAAAACGTTGCTTTTTACTTTCTGGATATTCCATTTCTAAGCCTCAAAAGTAATAAAAAAATTAATTACTCAAAAAGAAGATTAACACAATTTTGTAGAGTAGAAAGAGCTCTATCGAATGAATACTATAAACATTGTCAAACAGCAAAAAAATCGTTGTAAAACAAAAAAATATAAAAACGTTACGAACTTATTCCCCAACCCAATAATTGTAGAGTCGATAAAGTTGAATTTATTAATATCATTTTTGTTGTTCTAATCCGACAAAATGTCCGAAATTAAATTAATACCTGCCGAATTATACAAAATAATCCCCATTTTCGACGTTAACAAAAATCACCTATATTTATTTCTAAGAAAGTGCGAATACATTGTAGACAAATTTAAATCAAACACAGATCAAGAAGAGTACTTATTACATGCGATAACTAGCCGCTTAACGGGCGATGCGGCGACGCTTATCAGCGAACGAGAGGATATCAAGACGCGGGCGGCGTTCAAAGAATTATTTAAGTTACACTTTGGCGACCCACGCAGCGAAGAATGCCTAGCAATTGAATTGGAGACGCTTAAAATTAAACAAAATGAAAGTTCTACAGATTTCTATGAACGCATACAGTCAGTAAAATCAGCTTCAATTTCGAAAGTAAATCAGACCGGTGACTTTACCCTGCGTACAAGTAAGCGTGCGTCATTATCTATAACAATACCGCTCTACAAGTGTTTCTTTACAACTTATCTGAAAACATGGTCCGCAGAGTAAGATTAAAGACCCCTAAAACCTTGGAACACGCCCTCAGCGTAGTCTTAGAGGAAGTAAATTTCCATGATTAATACCAGATGCGTAATACAATGTTAAATGCGAGCCATAATCCGAAAACACAATTAGGTAGCGCAGCAATACCACAACAACCCTTTAAGTTTGGCATACCTCCACAGCCTACAGCTTTTAGACCAATGATGCCATTCAACAACCAGTTTAGAAGCAACCCTCATGTTACGCCCAGGTTCAATTTCGGGATTCCACCAAATAAACAGGTTAATATACCAAGACCTAACCCACCACTACAGTTCGGGAACTACAAACCAAAACATAACGTAGCGCAATTTGGTTATCGACCTAATTTTGGTTATAGACTTCCTGGCTACCAGCCGATGCCACCTATGTTACCTCATCAACTTGGCAACTCTAACCGCTTTAATGCACCACCAAATACCCAAAACAAGAGCACCCCAAATAATCTCGCCGACACTGACGTCGCAATGAGAACAGCCATAGACATCTGACTCTCATATAAGATTGGTTAAGAGACGTGAACTAGAAAACATAATATTAATATTTATAATAAAACCTGTACTAATTAATAATATTAACATTAAAACATATAGAAGCATACAAACAGTCTTTATATTAAGATACCATGGAACAATACAAAAGAGAAGCTATTGACACTAAACCAAATAAAATACTAATATATTATTGGTTCCAAAATAAATTACAAGTCCAAGACCTGTTCGGGCCGCCTTTGTCTTGATCCAGCCATCAACGAAGCAACACATAGTACTCGGCTGGGTTCGGACCTCCCACGCCTCGGAAGCTTTGAAACACCGGGAGATTGGAGTCCTTTCATTCTGAAACCTTCAACATCGTATATACAGTCCGCTATATAGAAAAATCAGCGACAGCAGCACGTCAACGATTATAGTCATTTTGGTCAGAGAATATTATGTAGTTTGATGTATTCCTTATCAGTGTACAATCATGAACCATTATTAATATGATAACTGATTGGCACAGTGGGCAGAGGTCCTGCTTTCTGTGCCAAAGAGTCCCGGGTTCGAATCTTGGTAGGAACAAACTTTGTGTGATGAGCACAAATGTTTGTATCCGAGTCATGGCCGTATTTATCTATTTATGTATTGTATTTATCTATATAAGTATGTATATCGTTGTCTAGTACCTGAGATACAGGGAATCCTAGTTTGGAGCTAGAACAATGTGTGTGCGAAAAGTGTTCAAAATATAATATTAAGGTAAAATACCCAGTAGATGACACCTTAAGGATTTATCAGTATGTTTATTAACATAGTTTGGTATGAAATCATCTTAGAGCAAACTTCTAATTGGTAATAGTTGCGCAAATTATTCCCCTTTCAGAATGTGACAAGAATTGTAGCCATAAAACTAATGTGTATTTTTTATGTTTTTTTAATAA
>WUAW01022350.1:36406-50483 GCA_017165845.1 Thaumetopoea pityocampa
AACATAAATTGAATATAATTATACTGGTACACAACTTTTGTGCATACATATAATTTATTTGGACAAAAATTATAAAAATTAAAAATTTGGCAGTTAATGGGTTAATAATAATCATATCAGAGCACAGACGCCCACTGCTGGAGATAGGTCTAGTCTACTGATCGCCACACCGAGCGACTATGAGCCGCCTGCACCGATTGCCCACGACTTTACCAGGTCATCGGTTATTATTTCTTAATAATTTATAATCCTTTATGGTTACTTTTCGAACTTTAATTTCCTATTGATTCTGTAGTTAGCGTATTTGTCTTCAAAATCTTCTAGCAGCAGTTCATCTCAATACTACGTATTGTTAATTATTTGCAATATCACACAGTGAAATGTATATGTAATAATAATATTTTTTTCTGAACATTCACACACACTGATCTAGTCCCAAACTAGGATCACCTATACCTTGGGTACTAGACAAGAACACTTATATAGATAAATACATCCATGACTCGGATACAAACATTTGTGCTCATCACACAGAGTTTGTACCTACCAGGATTCGAATTTGGGGCTCATTGGCACAGAAAACAGGGTCAACGAACGGTAACTGTACGAATCAATCATCAAGCACCACTGTACCAACACTTACACACTCGGGGTCTCCGTGCAGCTGGAAAGCGTGCAGCGTGTCTGCCAACGCGTGCATCGTATGCTCCGGGTGGCGGAGACCGTACGACAGGATGCCGGTCGGCTGCGCCGTGGTGCTGCGGCACGCGGCCAGCCGCCACAGGACACTGGTCAGCAACGCGCACAGGTGTGGCTCCTTCTCTCTCTCATCTTGGTTGTCATTCTTCCAGAGTATTGACCAGTCCCCTGATAAATAAAACCGAGCATAAATAAACAGCAAAATAACAACTTATCCAGATACCCTCTAACCGGAAACCATTTTTAACATCAATAGCTATAAAAAAGTTCTACCTTGAAAAATATAGTACCGTTAATGGAACTGAGACTTCAATGCTCGTCTTCAAATATAGTTCCAGCCCGAGATACTATGTGTCGCTATATATAGGTATAAAATTATCAATTTTGCCATAAATTTTTCACATAAAAAATTTAGGCAGCTCTTGGTTCGCAATAATGAAAGTTAAGTTTGGAATAAGGTTTAATAATAAGCAGTTTATACTTACACTATATTACTTCTATGACTATAAGTTAACGGTATTTTTACGAGTTTCGAATTTTTTTCATGGGTTTTCTCATATGATTGTTTTATAGTTTTAGCAAAGGTAGAAGTTTTGAAGATTTTCTTTAACATACTCTTGATTCTTTATTAATAGTTTTACTCTGGCTAAATATTAGCGTTAAACAGCGCCGGATTTTATGAAATACACAAAGTAATTTTATGAAAGGAATACTCAATGATTTGGTCATTTATAAATGATGAGTGAGATTCGAATGACGAAACGAATATACCGAACAAGTGTAAGTGGAAGTGTCGAAAAAGGGCACACAAGAAAACTTACATACATACATACACTCACGCCCATACCTCATCCACGGTAAGGGTAGGCAGAGACCACAGCACATACTACATACATACATACAGTCGCGCCTCTTTCCCATTGAGGTAGGCAGAGACCACTTCCTTCCACCTGCTACGATCGTATGATGTAGCAAAGTGGCTGTCCGCAGCCCACATTTCGCCTCCGCGGGCAACAAGAAAACTTACCTTGAGCAAATCAACAACTTGTTACAAAAAGGTCAACTTCATAACTCAATTTACAAAAGTGTATAAAAAAGATATACAGATGTGTATGTGATGAGAGAGAGATGTGTCAGGATCGTGTATGTGGCGAACTGTGGTCTCTGCCTATCCTTATCGGATACCGTCGTGAGTGTATATATGTATGTATGTACAAGCTGACCTAGTGGTGTGGTACTTACCGTTGCTCGGTTTCCGCGGCGTCGGCGCGCTATACTTGACAAGGTGCGCGGGGCGCGCCACGGCCACCGAGCGCGCCAGCAGCACGAGCCGGAAGTAAGCCTCGGGGTCGATGTTGTGCGGGTCCGCCGTGTCGCGAAGTTCACGCAGAGAGGTGCTCACGTACTTCAAGATAGCCTGGTCCTGTTGCACCGAAATATACACAGGGGAATAAAACAAATATTACAATAATATTATCATTGTTATCTGTCTATCTCTGTCCACTGCAGGACATAGACTACTACTGACCATAGGAGGTAGCTCCTCTTAGTAATCACGCTGATGTCCGACACCTGCCTTGTTTTTCAAAAGGTACGTAACCTTTGTGATGGTTATCCCGACATCAATCCATTGTGTTCATATTCAAGACATAATAAGTTATAATACTGTTTTCGCCTCTTACGACATCCCCTTCAGATGGACGTAGTCAAGTTTGCTCTATCGATCACCTCCGGGCTGACCACCAAAACCAAAATATATAAAATATAACAAAGTGCAAAATTATTAACTTCGCTAACAATCTAAGTGCATAGCACATTTTACAGATATAAAAGGTGGTGAGCTGTTCTACGACTACGGCTGTATGAGTGCAAGCGCAGGCGTTGTCCTGGTGCACTGGTGTACCTTGTACTGGTGATAGTGCGTGTGGTGCAGGGCGCGTAGTAAGCACTGCGCACGAGCGTGCAAGTAGTGCGGCGCAGGCGCGCACAGCAGACGGCGCGCTGCCTCCCCGCTCAGAGCGGCACCGCTCGGGCACACGCCCGCGCCCAGCTCCAGCGCTTCTAACGCCGCGCACGCGAGCCGCTCCAGCGGACTAGGCTTCCACGGACCGCTGCCACCCTCACCCTCCTGGAACAATAATTATAATAATTTTTCTGGACACTTTCACACACACTGATCTAGGCGCAAACTAGAATTCACGTATCTTATGTACTAAACAACGATATACATACTTATATAAGACAATACACAAATAGTTAAATACGTCCATAACTCGGATACAAACAGCTCATCACGTGGCGTACTCTAAGTTTATTAATTGTAATTAATAAACTTAGAGTTACTTAGATTAAGTTTATTAAGTCCTCGTCTCCGACATCAGATCAGGCCATCTTTTCCTATCTTGAGTTCCCTCCTGCCACGTGTGGGTTTGAAGTATTCTTCTAGTTCTTTTAACACTTCGCCAAACCATCGATCAAAATGCCAAATAATACTAGTTGTCGTAGAGATTGTTGGAGTTACGTGGATAATATTAGACGGCAGTTTGTTTTCTTAACCCACACCACAGCCACATCCCATGCACAGCAGACCATGACTCAAGTCGTGGTGACGCTGTAGTGACGTTGGTGAATAGCTTACTTGAGCGATTTTGCTAGAGGACGCGCACGCAGACGGATCTTCGTTGTCTTCAGGCCAACCAAACTGCTCCTTATTTTTGCCATAAACCTAATCACAAATACATAATTAATTTTTAGAAACTCCTTGTAGCATTCGTCTTATACATACATGCATTCACGCCGATTTGCCATATTTTTTTTAATACATTATGGCCTGATATCTGAGACGTTTAAGCCAAATCATCATTTTAATATATACTTTCGTCAGTTTAACAATAAAACATCGGTGTGTCACATTTTATTGTTCTTGGGAGTTTTGAAGTTAACCCGATGAATACCACTTCGACTGAGCACGAGTTTCGGCAGACAAATTGTCTTGAAAAAATACAGTCACTTTGCTATGTTAGTCAGAGTTTTATTTCAATGTTGTTCACGATTATTGACAATTAATACACAAAACAACACCAAATTTATATATCATCACAATAAACTAATATAAAACATTAAAATAAAACTTCAAGTGACGCTTCATTCGAGTTGGCCCCAAAACCCTGATATCCCATAAGGGTAGGTAGAGACCACATTCTGCCACATACTACGATCCTAACACCTCTTTCGACTCATCCATATCCATACATCTTTTCATACATTTTCGTTGATTAAAGGATTTCGTCGTTCGTTTTATAAATATACTTTTTTAAATTAGATATTTTTGGATTTTTAATGCAGCGACCTGTTTACGCTTGACCATGTGATGGAACGCGATTTATTATTTTTGGAAACCGATTCCAGTAGAACAGCGCAAAGGCACTCGCGAACCAATCGCCTCACCAGTCCCTTGATAGGTTAAATAAAACACCTACTCTGCTCGCCACTAGCTCGTTACTTCCGTAATTCAACCTCAAACTATCTATCCTTTATCAACGAGTCTGTATCTACTGTAATTCATTTTCAAATGACAATATAAACTTTACGTGGAAAGTTTTATTTACGAGGATAGTCAATAAATTATTGTTGTGCTTAATTGCTAAATGTTATCTGTAGTACGTAAAATATAGAATCAAGAACTCCAGTCTACACACCTTTTTTTTCGCTGAGAAAAATGGCTGACCCATACCGTCGTGCTGAGGGCACAGCACGACGGTTATGTGGGGCTTGCATCCACTAAAAAACTGAGCGGCGTCCGTCTTGGCCCATTTGCGAGACATGCGTAAGCATTTTCCGCTTTTGGGCCTCGGTCGGCTTATTGCGCCGACCTTTACTTATGCAGGGAGCCTTGCTCCCCGACTCCTTCGTGCAGGGGGCCTTGCCCCCCGACTCCTTCTGTGGAGGCGCCTCCACGGCCTGTTACTGGTCGAGCGACGGGGTGCCCTCCCCGTCGCTCGCAGGCCACCTCCTAGGGCCAGTCTACACACCTGTGTTTGTATCTGTATAAATCAGCTTGGAGACGTATGTGCGTTTACAGTACTGCTTGCTTACGCCGTGATTAAAAACGAAATAAACCAGTTTTCGCCAGCTAAGTAGCGTTAGAATTTTGTTATACATATTAAATTACGTTTAATATTTATAATATTAAGTACCTACCTATAAAAATAAATAAAAAAATATTTGTGTAGTTACTTATCTGCCGACCGTACGTACTTATCCACAAACGCAAAAACGTCTCCAAGCTGATTTGGCTGTACATACTTATTTCACAGAGGAGGTAATAACTGACCGTTGGCTCAAGTGACACTTACTGCTGAGTGTTACTCATTCTAGCGTTAAGTTCAGACAAGACTTTCATATTTTGTTTCTCGAAGCACGTAACGCGGTTAATTTCAGTTGGAGTTCGTATGATACGAGTTGCTGCCGAGATTGCGAGGTAAAAAAGGTCCCACAAAAAACATCAAACCGCTGAAATAAGAAACTCACTTTTATTGAATCCACCATAATGACTCCATCTGCATCCTGCGAAGGGCCGAAGTTAATAAAGAGTTTCTTGTCCGACTGAAGAGACTCTTCGCGCGTCAGAGGTATGTCAAACCAGCGGTTACGAGCCACTATTGTAGGGATTGATCTGCCGTATACCTATTCAATAATAAGTCATATAAATAAAAAAATCCAGAGGAAGTCATCGGAAACTTTTTATAGTAAAAAAAAAACAAAATTTTAAAGTTTATTTTATTTTCTGAGGAATTAACATTGAGGAATTTAGTAGACATCATCATCAGCCTGTGGATATTCACTGCTGGGCACGGGCCTCCTTAAAAACGGCGGGTTTGCCGTAATTTCCACACTTGGCAGCCGTCTTGGAGATCGCTGTCTACTGCGAAAAAATCTATTTTGATTGTATAACAGAATAAAGCCGCTGTCAATTAGCCTGGTACATCCCTCTCAGCTGATTCCTTCCAGCATTCGCGGGAATATATGGAGTAACTCTATTATTTAACCCTCCGGTTGTGGAATGAGCTCCCTGCTGAGGTTTTCCCGAAAGATTACAGTATGGGGTTCTTCAAGATGGGAGTAAATTTTTGAAGGGTGGGCGACGCGTGTGTTATAATCCTAATGTTGTAGGCGTCCACAGGCTGCGGTAACCGCTTACCATCAGGCGGGCCATCGTAGTATAAAAAAAATACACTGACGCCAAACAGCAACTTATATAATGAGTACAGATAGATATATAGAACTAAAAATAGTTCAGGAAATTTCTACATTAACACAACACGACATAAATGATTTAAAAAATACATAAAACTGATACTGTTAAATGGCTAAAAATACGAACAAACGCAAAACACTCAAAATCAGTAAAGAAGGAAAAAGAAAATATAACAACCTTACAGTACAACATACAACACGTCTTAAACAACCCTTCACACACATCAATTTTGTAAGCAAATAACTGTGTTCCAGCGTTCTGAATTAATTTACGTATTATTTACCTATAGTTAACATAACTTACTTCCACATAGGTCGGCGCCTTACTGACGTCTTGACTTCCGAGCAGAACTCTAATGCCGCATATGACCATATTTAGATCGGAATTTATCAGCTCCACGACGAATCCGCTTAATTTAGTTGATACCACGTAAAGACCTGGGGAAACAAGGCTGGATTTATATTCAATACAATTGCTAATTTAAATCCAATATAATAGGACGTCCAAAGGTTGACTAAACTTGACTTTCGGTAAGGGTCGCGTTTAGTAACGTGCGGGACGCTGTGCGCTGCTCACCGGTAGTGTTGAGCCGGTGTTTGATTTGCGCGGTGTTGTACACCTGCAGCAGGTCATTGCCGCCGAACTCGATGTCGTTCATGGCGACGCAGTGCTCGAAGAAGTCGATCGGGAACTGAGCAGCTCCGCTAGCGTTGGATTTCGACGCCACCTATAATGGGGATTTTTATTTCTCCTTGTTAGGGCAGTGATAGAGTAGAAAGAAATATAGCTTTTATCCGCGACTCTTAAATACATAACAGGTACTGATTAAATTACAATTATTTGATAACTTTGTAAAGTATTTTTTCTATCCCCGGGAACAGGCTTTTTTTCATGATAAAAAGTACCGCATGTCCTTCTCTATACCCCTGACAATGTGTATTCCAAATTTTATGATGATTGGTTGAGTAGTTAAGGCGTGAAAGCGAACAAACAATCTCACATTTGCATTTACAATATTAGTTAAGATTTAAAATTATCTGTGTTGTGCTGGCATATATAGTGCCAAGTGGGTGCTGTGAAACCCAGCTGAGGGATTAACCAAGATAATTGCCAGAAATGCGTTATTTTGCCATTCAATCAACGTCTTCTACAATTTTGAACAAAGCATGCAAAGCGTGGAGATTACGATAAATCGATCCTTTTATCATGCCTAGCATTGGACTACTATGGGCTGATGTGATTGGTTTTTCATAACAATAATTTGTATATCACTGGTTTCCACTGTCTCCATCATAGAACCTTCGTCAAACAAACTGTGTCCGAAAGAGAAGGGTGTACCATTAGGCTACCACTGCTTCATATGGAACTACAAAAGGATTGTACCAGTATATTTGGTGATTTATCTTCAATTGACTGACCTGCTGCACCTTGCCCTTGGTGTGCGTGTTGAGTCGCTGGCGGCGGCGCGGCGCGTGCGTGGGCTGGATGGCGGGCGACAACCAGTAGCCGGTGTGCTCGGGGCTCGCGGCGTACATCCGCAGACTGCCGTCTTCACACAACAGGATCAGAGTACTCTTCTGATCACCACCGCCTCCGCACCAGTGTCGCACTGCTACCATGTCTGTGATCTTTGCCTTGGCCGGTACCACCTATAAACAAATGTTTCAAACTAATTATAAAACAATACACTTTTTATTGATTCATCATCATCATCCCTAGTCTATATTCGTCCCCAATACAGGGGCACGGACCTCCCCTGATGGGAGGGCAGAGGTGGGATTAGGCCATAGGCTACCACACAGGCCTAATGCGAGTTGATAGACTTCACACACCCAGGCGGCCATGTAGGTTTCCGCACGAAGTTTTCCTTCTCCGTTAAGTGCACTGCTGTCTACAATGTTCATTATTATTATTTTATTGATTAGTTGAGTAGAAAATATAGCTTCGAAGAACAGCCCGAATCTAATTCAAACCGTTCTGAAGCTTAGTGGCATGTTGATCGTACGTAATATTACGTACGATCAACATGATCAGTTACGTAACACGAATTTGACGTTCTACGATCGACGGCATGATGATGGAACAATTCATGGTGGTCGCTATTATATAATATTATATGTATAATATTATATAATATTATATGTATAATATTATATAATATTATATTATATGTGATTTATCATATCTATTATATAATAGATATGATAAATCACATAAAAAATTGCGACCACCATGAATTGTTCCATCATCAAGCCGTCGATCGTAGAACGTCAAATTCGTGTTACGTAACTGATTCATACATTAAGCAATGTCACTCACAATGAACGTGCGATTGTCGTCGGTGGGTTGTTTATTGATCGATTCTCATTCAACCGGTCTCGATGCAATCGAAAATGAATACTATTTGTAGAGTATGAGAATGTTTTACAACAATAATAGAACAGAATTCGCGAGATAGACGATTTAAACAATAGGGTTGTTTCTTGTGTTTAATTTTTACATTATTTTATACATGACAGCAAATACCATTAAATAGAAACCTTTCTGTGAAAACAGTATCATAGTTAGTGATAAAATTAGGCGGTAATTAGATTTTAAAAATGGGTATAATGAAGAGCGGGGGCGTAGTGGGAGCATCTCGCTATCTCTCTCACATGCCCGCACCATAATAGCGGTGATATCATAAAACAGTATGTGCATCCTTTCTTGTAACTTAACAATTATCCCCACTGCCAAATTTGAAAGTTTTTTAACTTACTTTTTACTGAACCGATTTATATAACTCTTTCTATTTTAGATTATAGCAGCATGAGTTATTGATAAAACTAATATAAAAGTTGAGTCAACCACCCTATTGTCGTACGCCAACAAACCTTGATTTCTTGCACGAAGATGTTGGTGGGCGTCAACATGAGCACGACCGGGTTGTTGGACGCTTGCATGACGGCGGTGACGAGCCCCGGGTGGCCGGGCACCTCGGCCCACTGGCACAGCGACTGCACCCCGCCCTGCTTGCCGCCACCGCGGCCCCCGCCCTCCTTCTGGGTGTTCGTGCTTGAGAGCGTGATGATTGCCGTACCTGAGTCCATCACAATCATCATTTTTAGAAGAATCTGTCATTCTACCTTCGGGTAGCGTCGAAACAATAAAGTAGGTGCAAAGTGAATGACAATTATAAACATACCAAAAGCCACCATACCATACCATACCATATCAAAAAAAAAATGGAAATTCTAATACACATATACAATACACAGATTATATAAAACATGTATATCTGCCGCGTGACGCTGGCATAATACTAGCGTCACCCATCTCTTCCCGTGAACGCTCTCAGAACCAGCTAGGGAATGTGCCAGGATAATGGACAGCGGCGTTATCCTGTTATTCAATCAAAATCTACTGCGATTTTTAAGACGAGTGCTAAGCGTGGAGATTATGGCAAATCCCTCCTCACTAACGAGGAAGTCCGGTCCAATGGTGTTCGCGGACTTATGGTGACAAAGGATATCTATATGATATAGTATATTCCACCTTTCCTACCTCATCCTCTTTCCTTTCCTCTCCACTAAGCCGTAGGAAAATGTGGGTTGAGGATAGCCAGTTTTCTACATTAAACGATCGTAGCAAGTGGAAGGACTACTTCCTTCTCTGGCTACCTCAATGGGAAAGAGGCGTGACTATATGTATATATGTAGTATGTACTATGGTCTTTGCCTACCATTATGGGATATCGGCATGAGTGTATTTATGTATGTATAATATACAACAAAATATACATAACATATACAACAAAATACACAACACTATTGCAATGTTTCCGCCAACTCTTAAAAGACAAGTTCGCGAACTTTTCCCTTAACAGTTTCGACACTGATGAAATATTGCAAGTTTTTCATAAATATTGCATGTCTTTCACATACACGTGGGTCACACTGAAAATCTATAGAAAATAAAAAACGGCTCAATGTAGAAAGTTGCCAATACATTTGTTTTGTCTGAGTATTCTCCGTTCCTCTCTATATATCTTCGCATTCGATGGAAATACTGAGAATTGCAGTGGGCCCATTCTTCCTTACGGGTCTCTTCTATGGCATTTTCGAACGCACTCAGGGCTCGCACGCAACGCACCAACCGCATCTTCAGGGCTCGTAAAGCAAATAACTCAAAATTTATCTTTGGTTCTTGGGAATAAATGAAAGTCGCAGGGCGCCAGGTCAGGACTATATGGCGCATGACTCATTATCTCGACACCAGCCATAGGCTCTGATAGTCAATTGTTCGTTTTACGGTTTAACAAAACCGTTTAATTAATGACAATAAATACCTTTTACACTCTCTTCGACGGTGTTCAAGGGCGCGAGGAAACTCTTGCCGTGCGCGTACGAGAAGAAAAGCATTTTCAGAGTGTGCGAGTAGTAGATGGAGACACCTCCGCCAGCGACTAATCCCGCGACGTCCTTAATTATACAAATTATACAAACGTTATTTGGAATTTAACAGCATTGTTCTTACGTACTAGGTTCTCATTCCTCACACATGAATGAGGTTTACGACCAACATTGCAGGCCCGACAGAGCGATGAAAAATTATTATTTACAGTTTAATAATTAATTTTATTCATTGCCCTCAAATTTGTCCATATTTGTCCCTATTACAAGGGCACGGATATGCCTTAATTACGAGGGTCATGATGCTGTAGTCTACCACGCTGGCCTAGTGCGTATTGGTGGACTTCACATACCCATTCGGGCATACAAGTTTCCTCACGAGAAATTTCTTCTCGGTTGAGTACATGGGTTTTTATAATTCAACATCATCATCATCAGCAGCAGCATCATCCCCAGTCCATATTCGTCCCCACTACAGGGGCTCGGACCTTTCTTGCTCAGGAGGGGGAAACTGTCTATTCAATATTAATTAGTAATGATTATTCAAATAAAAAGAATAATTTCCAATTGAAATAGAAAAACAATAGCTATTAATAAGCCAATTGTTGGAATCATTCCTGTTCACACATGGTTAGCACGGATAAAGTTATACAAGTTATCGAAAGACATAAAATGTAATCACTATGAAATACATAACTTGATATATATTAAAATATAGTGATTATTATTATCGCCTGATGCACTCACACTAACATCTTTATTGACACAGATTTAGTGTGTACATTAACATTGAGTTATAAATTGATATCTAGTATTTAAGATACAGGCTAGGCCTTGTTTAGACATTAGCGTTAATACAGATGTTGTATATACTATCAGTTACCTAATAACATACGATGTACAGAATCAACTTTTAAAATTGACGCGCAACAAAAATGTTCACAATTTTAGTAGTTAAACTTGAAGAACTACAATTGTCTACCCACATTTTTTTTTATATTGTTCACATTTATATAACTTTTCTACACTAAGTTTGTAGGGTTTGTTATTGATCAATAAACATATTATTATAAGTATTATATATACGAATACGTTTAAACAGTTGTACTAACCTGTATCTCTGGGTGAAGAACCTCCAGCGTGTTGGTGACGTAGAAAGTGCCGAGAGTGGCGCGGGACTCGTCGCTCATAGGCTGCCAGTAAATATGACCGGCCGAGCTCATGCACAACATATGCATCACGCCGTCTTGGTTCACAAATGTAACATCGCGGACCTACAAACAAGAGAAAATTGATTTTAGAAAGCAAATAAACCAGCCAAGTACCGTGAGCCATTCGTCAAATAGGGTTCCATAGTCTACTAGAAACAAATTAAAAAAACAGCCCAAGTAAAGTCATTCATTTAAATTATTTACTTGCACTTTCGCCGACTACATAATAAGTTGTTGGCAATATTTTGTAAACTGTTTAACCTTATTAAATCGTAATATCTTAATTGCGTTTAATATGCAGAAAAATAAAAAATAAAGAAATAAAAATAGTATTTGTTTACTTAATCTGCTAACTGTACACTAATACAAACGCAGTCTCCAAGCAAATTTGGTCGTATCTTGTAATGCCTTTGTAAATGCACCCCAACTCATTGTGAATGAAGTTGAAATTAGTAATGATATACATACTTTGCCACTAGGCACCAAGAAGTGGTGCATAGGATTGTTCAAATCCTTGCTCAGGTCGTAGATCTTAACGAAGTCAGATGTGACGAGTGCGAGCTGGGTCTGTAAGCCGGGCAGCCATATCGCCTTGATGATGTAGTTATTGCCTTCTAGCCCCGTGTTCAACACCAGATGGTCAGCTACAGCTCCTGATCACAAATATGAAAAAATAAATTACATAAATTACTGTTAAATAATTACTATATCTATTTTTTAATTATTCAACCACAATAAAAGGTATACAAAATTCCATACTTTACGCCAATAAACTGCTGTGGTTTGCCTAGGCACCGCATATTCGCAGTTATATAAACTAAATACAGGTGTTGCTATTTTCGTATAAAGAATGGGGAAGACAAAATTTAGAAGATGAAATATTTTAATATATTTTAGAATTATTGTTCAGTATCAAGTTGTAAGAAGTACGTTTTTAATTTAGATTTAGGAACTTTTTCTTTAATCGATTCTTCAAGATCTTCGGGTATTTTGTTATGTACTTCAGGCAATATATTATAAATTTCTTTCTAAAGTTATTACAACAATATCGTATATTTAGTCATCTTTTTATATTTGCCTGTCTGGCATTGTGGTTTGCATTTTGCTACTGGTAATATATGTAATAAGTGAGTATTTCCTTTTGAAAAATTACAGCGTACATTTGCGGCATTTCAAACAGCCAATGGTGGAATTTCCCCTTAATACGTACCGCCGTTATTGAACGTCAGCACGTGGCATTCTCTCAGGCCGCACACCGCTAGCAAGTCTTCGTTCCACGGATTGCCGCTCAGACTGAGCACGGTGAACGGGATCGGAGCTGATGATAGCCGCGTCAATGTCAGCTTGTGTTTGGACGAGTCCGCCTGTTTAAGCAACGCCGACAGCTGGAGAACAGTGATTTTTCCTGAAAATAAATAATAATATTCGTTAGTTCGACAGTGAATGATTCACATCTTTACTTCACTCTTGCAGTATTTTCAATCTCTTGTAGTGTTGCTCAAAAAAAAAAAATTGATTTTGCATGCAAGACTGGCAGAAAGGGATACTGGATGTCGTAACATCCAGTATGGAGAAGGACTATGATTTATTATCACCATCACATAACGAAGCTGCAGGTTTTAGGTAGTTAGTTCTATATAAACACTGAATAGTTCTAATTTGTCATTTGATAAGAACAGAACCCAGTTCAATAAGTAGTGATTAGGTGGCAAGGTGGTTCGCAAGGCTTGTGAGTCTTGTAGGAAGTGCAAGACTGGGTATACAAGAACAATCAACACTAAAATCTGATTTACTGGTACAAGACCAAGACTGGGCGAGACTCATCTTGGTCTTGCATAAACAACACTACTAAAACCTGTTTTACCGATGCAAGACCAATACTGGACGAGTCTCCTTGTGTATCTTGTATAGGCAACACTAATCTCTTGTAAACTTGACATGATACAGATAGGACCGATTACAAGTTGACAGACGATATTATATTAAAACAGTTGTATGTTACCTTTTTCGTGAGACACAGCCAGGTGCTGTCGGCGGCCCTGCGGCGAGGCGAGGCAGCACATAGCGACTCGGCGCAGCTTATGCGCGGACATCAGCTGCCGGATCGTCTGTCCGTTCTCTCCGGTGTACGACATGCGCACGTTCTCGAACGCACCTTCTTGGGACCCTGGGGAGAAAACAATAACTCAGTCTCCAAAGTAAACATATTAAATGGCACATGTGATTCGGACCAGTATATCAATATTCTTCTGTTCACGGATGGCAGTACCAGTACATACCTGATGATAAGTTGAATGTCTATTTGATAAATACATCAGAAAAACATGTTGTATAAATATGATACATAGTAAAATAATGATCAGAAAAAAATATCTGTTCCAATATTAATTCATACATCATGAGCCTAAAGACATCCATTAAATAATGTTTATTTTTGCTTTATTTACAGTTCTCCGTCATCATCTTCAACAGTCCATGACAGTCCACTGCTAGACATGGGAGGATCCGATCCCGCCGGC
>WUAW01022369.1:7631-20150 GCA_017165845.1 Thaumetopoea pityocampa
CATAATTTAAAAGTTAAAGCAAAGCCTTGGATCAAGATCTATTCGTAAGATTTGACTGTGCAGGGTTCGAACACTAGACTGTATCAGCGCTCGTCTTATTCGATCGGTGGTAAATATCTGTATTAAAAAGACAAGCAGTTATTCCATTCAAATATTTAAAATTTTGATAACGATTTAAAATCAAATTCGCCGATACTTTTTTAACAAATGTCAACATTGTGTCGAATGACTGTTATATATGCTCAACTCAATCCTACCTAGGATTATATCAAAATATAATCGATCGATTCGATTATGACTAATCGCTTCAATTATGGTAACTATATATTTTTACATGTCTAATGATATTTATTAGTGTATTTACTTTTATATTTAAGTAGGCATGCGTGTGTCGTTAAAATGTGTTAAAATACAGTCTGCGTAATTCAATATTTACTTTATTACGCCATTGTATAAAATCGATTATCGTATGAACAATCAATATTATCTACTCCGTCTTAATATCTAGTGCGGGAGACATCACTAATCCCTATTTGTTAGTTTAGTCAACCAACTGAACTCACTCTCGGTCTGTGTGCGGTGTTTGTGTTTTGAATTAGTTTTGTTTTAGTTAATAATTGTATTGCTGCTCGGCTATTGTAACGGACTCTAATTGCTGGCAATTCCAATACACTGTGACTATAATATTTTATCTTTATGGATTGGTCTATCGATAATCTTTAACCTAACAGGATTAATAACGACAGTAGTAGTCTAGATAATGGTAGTCGAGATTGATGGACTATATTATTATACAAGTCAGGAAGTACTTAGTTTGGTCAGGGAGTACTTAGTCTTTTAGCCTGTCCGGCGAATGGATTTAAGTACACAGGTAAGCGACCCCGGCCCCCCGAGCTACCACTGTCTCTTCCTACACCTTCCGAGATAGTAGTATCCTATACTCTATAGTCCTTTTCCCAAATTCCATATTTCCTGCTCAATACACCTTTCCTACCTCATCCTCTTTCCTTTCCTCTTCACTAAGCCCTGAGAATGCAATAAAGAACTTTAAAACGTTTGAACTTTATAAAATGGCGGCATCGTGGTTCGCCACCCGACACGTCAATTTGTTCGCGGGGGCAAAATGTGGACTGCGGATAGCCATTGCTACATTAAATGGTCGTAGCAGGTGGAAAGAAGTGGTCTCTGCCTACCCTTATGGGATATCGGCGTGAGTGTATGTATGTATGTATTATTATACATATAAGTAGGTATCAGTCTATAAATAATATATTAATTTTAAAACAGCTCAGGGCATTGAAGATCTATAATATCAAATACCGTTACTCAGTTATAATCATAAAAATTATTATAATTCTTTTAGTAATAGGTACAATTTCCCAGTTGATCATTTAATAAATATTTATAAATATAGTATATTATAAATATAGTATATTAAGAAAATTCATGGGTGATTTCGTATATTAGAGGAATTGTTTTTGCTTCCGGTTCTGAGGCGAACAATGCGTAGACGCAAAACATGTCCTTTCTGGTGTAAGCCGTGAACTTTTTACTTTTTAGTTCCTATAAATGCTTGTTTTTGATTTTAATATAAACTATACTTTTATTTTTTAAATTATTGTCTTTATATCTCTGTTTTGTCTTGCTCTAAACGAGTCTTGAGATATTTTGGTCATATCTTCCGGAGACAACTAGATAATTTAGATAAACTGGTAATAGTAGGGAAGACAGAAGAAAAAGATCACGGTGACGTTCGTTTACCCGCTGGTCTGATCAAATTAAGAGCATTACGCGACTCAACATACCAACTGCCCTGAGACAAGCCGATGACGGGGTTGCGCGGAGGATGCTGGTGAATGTTACTGTCAAAGCGTTTCAGCACCGACACGACCTTCAGTATTTGAGTGTATCATGAACAAAATATATCCCTGTTTTTATTCTATTATTTATAGAGTATTATTAATCTAATAGTCTTGGTTCGCCACCCGACACGACTCGTTTCACGCGGGGGCGAAAAGTGGGCTACGGCTATCCACCTTGCTTGTAGCAAGTGGAAAGAAGAGGTTTCTGCCTACCCCAATTCTTCGGTAGTATAGTGGTCAGTATACCCGCCTGCAACGCGGGAGACAGGGGTTCGATTCCCCGCCGGAGAGCCAGGGAAAAGGGCGTGAGTGTATGTATGTATGTATGTATTAATCACTTAACTACGAGTACATTAAAATAGAAACAGCATAGTAACCTGTTCAAATTTTTAATATTTAGTAGTATTTACTGCAGTCAGGAGGCTACATAGAGATATGATCGTCTGTTACATCTATCTATCTCATATATTTTAAGGGTGATTTAATTAAAGAAATCCAAAAGTGAAAGTATGTAAAGACTGCGGTACCGTCACCTCGTTCTCAGACCGAATAATTTATTACGGAAATTTGTTGGATGGTTCAATAAAAGCGCGCGGCCCGCGAACGGCGCCGCGAATGGTGTCATAACTCGCGTAATACGTATCAACTTAATATCGGTAAGTTTTACGGTCTCTCAAACGTGGTACCGTTTCCACGCTTAAAAGAATAACGACGCCTACAATATTGCAAATAATATTTTTTTTATTGGCATTATATAATGTGTTAGAATCGAGTGATTATTTATAATGTTCTGCTATTTATCGAATTGAGTTATTATAGTATAACGATTTTTATACTTGAATATAACGTATTAAAAACAATAAAACTTTGCGCATAATTTATTAGTGGTTTAAAAAAATATGTAAAATAAAGAATTGGCGTTAATAAAAATAATATAGTAAATTCAGAAAAATGTAACATTTCCTTACAGAATTTGATACCAATAAACGACACTATGACATGGCACAATAAAAGAGGTTTTTTTTAATACAGTTGGTATTCGATTCCCAGCTAAGAAAATTAATTTCCTAAAATCTTAGGGAGCAGTTATAGTTTTATGTTTCATATATACTTTCGCTTACACTTTCGAATTTGGCCAGTCGAAAAATTCCCCTAAACGTATGCTTAATGTATCAGCGGGCTTAGTGCTGACAGCATTATCTGGTAGACATATAAATTAGTTTTTATTATTATAATATAAATTTATTGACTTACAATTTTTTTTCATATTAATTATCGTTTAAAAAATCAAATACACAAAAAAGAATCATTTAGAAGCATAAAATCATTTAAAATTTACTACAATTTTATTAAAAATTAGATATCATAAGAAACCCTTAACCTTAAAGAAACCTTTGCAAGGTTTCTAAGTATAAAATACTCTTTAATTACTTTTAAGATGAGTCTGAGAGGTTTGAAATATAAGTCTCAGATCAATTAAAATCTTGATTATAATATTATGTAATTAATGTTTGTTTCTTAAGCTTTTATACGGACAGCTGTTTGTCGATTATTGAAGATATGAAGTATGGGCTAAGTATGGATGATTTATATGACAAATGCCTCTTATACACAGACGACCAAGCATCACTTGTACCGTCAGCGTGGGAATTACATGTTAAATGTAATAAATGTGACATACAAGAAGAAAGGAATAAAAATTAACGTGAGTAAGATGAAAGTATTGGTGATCGAAAGAGAGGAAAAAGTTACAAGATGTAAAATCATATAGGATAGGATCAAGTAAATGAGTTTGTGTACCTGGGAACTATGGTTTTAAGAAACGGAAAGTGTGACAGTGATATCGAATGTAGAGTGTCTGCAGGTAGTAAAGTGAATGGTGCCCTGCACTCCGTAGTGCGTAGTTAGTCTCACAAAAGGCTCGTCTGGCTATTGACAATGGTGTGTCGGTACCTACACTCATGTACGGCAGTGAATCGTGGGTATGGCAAAATAAGAATTAAATGAATGAATGTTATCAACTAATGGAGGTCAGTGGGCTCACGACTGAAGTGTTAAAGATCAGTCGAAGTGAACTAGACTGATTGAGAAGGAGGAGCCTGGCAACAGAGAAACAGGAGAAGAAAAAATTAGCCAATTTCACGTTTTATTGATAAGATTGCATCTTGGATGGGCGTATTTCAAGTCACATCGATTCGTTGTTCTGTAGATGAATGAACAAAGAACAAACTAAGAAAAACATTTTTGTATTTGTGTTTGGTAGGGGAAATAGAGTTCCTTACTATTAAGGCATCATTTGTTAAAGTATAACCACTAACCTAACTTAACTTCCTACGGCTAGCTCAGCCGCCGATTGAATGAGTCAGCGGAGAAATCTTTGCAAACCGTACCCTTTATGTGTTTGCTTAGCGTGTTCAGATCTTTCTGTAATTTTACGGTAATGGCCGTCACAAAATCAAATTTTAACAGGCAAACACGGCTGTTCGTTCAGCTGTTTCAACATGCAATTTAGCTCGCCCGCACTGCTCTTTACCGAGTGCTGCGTTATTACCCCGCAATCTATTACTCATTCCGTGTGATTTGAATTTTGTTTTTCCCGCAATTTCATAGTGCTCCATGTTTTAACAAAATGACAACAGTTTTATAAAAATGTTTTATAAGAGTACTAAGATGGGTACTAATAAAGTGATTTGCGTTCTGGTATTTGTGCCTAATTTTCTGTGTCCATCAATCGATTGCACCGTTTAGTGTGATATGCAATACATAGACAAAAGATGCATTACTTTATCGCAACGAAAAAATTCTCGTGTGCTATCTGTGTAATACACGCGAGAGTAAACACAAAACTAAAGTCACCCTTATTGTCGTAGTCATTTTGTGATTACTAAACTATAATTGTTCTTTACCTCGGCATTATTCCAAGTTAAGTCAGGGTCCGCTGCTGTTGTAGGGAGTGTGACTGTGGGACAGGTTAATGTGACTCACCGTCATCTGATTATATCCCCGTAGTCTTAGCGGATCTTCCAATTCTAATGCCGACCACTACTTTTGTTACAGTGTCTTCAATGCCTTGACTATATCTTTTTTTTGAAACCACAAGTAAATGAATTGTGAATGTAAGTCATGAATTGATTGCATCAGTGAGTTCTTTACGTAGATTGCCCAATTACAACTCATTACTACCAAAATTGCACTCGCTGCTCGCTTTCTTTATCCTGTCCTTGACTATACGTATGCCAGTTATCTCGATCTTATGGAAGACCAACTGGATAAGCTGGGCGGTTTCCAAATTTCTGCACTAGATTCATATTTGGTCTTCGCAAATATGATCATGTCTCAGATGCCGCACTAAACTAAAGCGGTATCTAATTCGCCTTCTTCGAAATACTCGACTCTATTGTATTGTATTTTCTTTAATAACTCCACTCCCTCTTATTTAAAAAACACTTCGTGTTTCTCTATGAATCGCATTCGAGCTCCTCGAGGTCGACAGAAAACTTAATTTTGAAAAAGCCAACTCATTCCACAGTCTATTATGTTAATTTATTTGCAGTTCGGGCTGTAACACTATGGAATCAGTTACCTTTGTAGGCGAAGCGTGCTGTGACAGTAAATATTTTTCAAAATGCATTAAAGTAGCATCAGTTTGCACCATAGTTCAAAAGTATAATGTTTATGTTATTATTCGTAGTAATTACTTATTTTCGTATATTGTTTTATATTATTTTCAGTTTAGAAATTTATGTATTATTATTAATTTATTTTGATTAAGCGTGTATATTGTACATATGTATATTGCACATATGTATATTCTAAAAGTCTAACTTAATTTGTTTTACGTATTGTTATTATTATTTATTTAATATTTCATTGAGGTATTTTAACTGTTCCATATGATGTGTATACAATCTTATCAATACAAAGGTTATCTGAAAAAAAATCGCAATTTGCGATAAAATCGCCTTATATACACTTACGTATTTATAACATAATACTTTACTAGAATGTGTTAGAGTGGTGTACAGTAAAAGACTATATATTCTGTTCCACTCTGTATATTATATTAAGTCTATAAGTAAACAATTCCTACCGGTCGTCACATAAATCTCATTTAAGGCAGTTACATAGAGCCTTTTCCAAGTTGAGGTTCACACACATATATTTCGACACAAAAAATCACTTGAAACAGCGACAAAGTTTCAAAACTACTTAGAACTATTGGAAACTAGTTAGATTCTCAAGTAGAGAGGAAAAATCTGGCAATATTGGTCGCCCGGTCCGTTCGGGTCGGGCGTACCTGCAATTATCAAATTGGACGTGTGGTGGGTACTATAAATTTATACGGTGAGCCTAATTGAATGTGAATTCAGTTTTAAATTCATCCAATTTTAATTAATAGTCATTTGCAATTTTACATTAAGTACTAATTTCAATTTCGATAGTCAAATTTTATTGTAATAGTGGATGTTTATAGTATATCACAATTATACGGGGTTGATGAGTTTATGGTCTGTGGCGACGGTGTAATATAATACAAACGTCACCCCATCTTTCTCGTGGATGCTGTGACAACTATCTGAAGGTACATTCTTTAGCCGATTCCCAGGTATCCTGTTATCTTGTTATTCAATCAAAATCTACTGCGATCTTCAAGCGTAGAAATTATGGTAATTCCCTTCTTTTTAAAGAGGAGACACATATTCAACAGAGGACAGAGGACAACAGAGGCCAGAGGAAAACAGAGGATAGAGGACAACTGAGGACAGATGACAACAGAGGAAAGAGGACAATAGAGGACAGGGGACAACAGAGGACAGAGGACAACAGAGGAAAGAGGACAATAGAGGCCAGAGAATAATGGAGGACAGAGGATAACAGAAGAAAGAGGACAACAGAGGACAGAGGACAACAGAGGACAGAGGACAACAGAAGATGTCTTTTAGAAGTGGGTTTATTCAATAAGAAAGGTCTTCTTGGGTAAATGGATAGTGTTCATTTGAGGTTATTTGCAGTGACACGTCTATTTTATAATTAACTTCTGTCAAGGATTGTGATGATGGTAAATATTTTCTTTAATGAAAGGACTTAAATCCAGCGTTGGATTTAGATTTACTGATAATGACGACGATTGTCTTTTGATATAAAAGGTCATCTGCGACCACAACACTCCAGGGACCTTAAAGCACGATGGGAATAAACAGTCATATTTAACGATTAATGTTTAATCAAAATATAAACATGAGCCTTATGGAATCAATACCATAGATCTACCCTAACGCGTGTGTAAGTACCACACGGGCGTACCTTTGAGATGTGTATGTTTGTATGAGTAATGTAATGCTAGTGATGGTATCCAAGTTGCAATACTTTATCGATAATCTTGCACGCAATTATCCAACTTACGGATTACAATTCTCACTATGAAGATTTTTTTGTAAAGATTAATGTGATTCATAAAGATGCTCTGGTGTAAAAGAAACTGGGTGACATTTTATTCCGTTGGTGGGGTCTAGGTTACTTACTTCTTTTTATGTAGGTCAAGATGGATATCGTCTCGCCTTCGATCGGCCTTTGGCTCGGTCGAAGATTAAACGTTGAACTTTTGCTGGACTATTAACAGATAGATGGACAAAATATTTTTACACTCTAAGGTTTGCTGGAAGAAAACTCATTTTTTAATTAAGCTCGCCTTTGTACATAATTTTTTTCTTATGTAAAAACGTATTTATCTGTTTGTGTAGAATAAAGAATAAATAAATAAATAAATAAATAAGGGGAATTGGCTTGTGATCATAATACATTCTTACCGTTATATTGCTCTCTTTAAAGCGTCGTAAATTGAGTAAGAAGACAAATTCAGCAATAATTAAAGTTATTTATGATTAACATTAAAATATTTTAATTCTATTAGCAGATGCGTCATTTTTCAACTATTTAATTTTTGCACCGTAAGTATCTCTCATTTTAATAAGAAACCGCGTCTCACATATAACTTGTATTACGCCGTGGAGTAGGGCGCGTTGAGACTGAATATAATCCGTCGTTACAGAGCGTCGTAAATTTTGTTTTCATTCCACCTCGCTCTCTGCACCCGAAGCTTGTAATAATAAGGTCTAGAGAGCTTTGCTGAATATTAATGCAGTGCCCGTTTTAACTAAGAACGAGTCTTTACGTACACCAACAGAAATATCGTCAGATGAGGAAAATAGGTGCGCTATTTATTACTAATGTTAGCGATCATTAAGTGTTGTCTTCATCAACTTAGCATTAAGTTATTTTGAATCTATTATTTTTCCCAGGATAGATTCTATACTACATAATGGTGTCGATCTGTTGTAACAGAACTTAACTAAATTTGGTCCCTCCCTATCTTTTTCTAATGTCAAATTGGTGCTGTCAATTTCGTTTAGGAACGTCAAAATTAAAAGATTTAGGCGCGATTTCGGAACACATAAACTAAAAATACGCAAAAACGCAACATTTTTTTTTGAACTGTTTGACAGAAACGTTAGGTCGATAGTCGCTATAAATGTTTGCTATCTCGTTTTGGCGTTTGACATTAGAAAAAGATAGAGAGGGACCAAATTTAGTTTAGTTCCGCACAACAAAATCGGCACCAGTGATAGCAATATCCAGTTGACAACCAATCGAAAAATCTGTGAATATTTTTTTTCAGGCTTGTCTCCTACCCCATGCTCTCAGGATGATTAAACACACTCAAGACAATTTTTACTCATCAATAAGCTAAATTCTGTTGTGCCACCTGATGATCAGTGTCAGAGCTTTTACCTAATCATCTTGCTTACTTAAATTGTAGATTTTGTGAAGTATTTTGCCTTCTGTGACTTCTGAGTGCTGGTTATTCTTAAGAAGTGTTTTGAGTAAAGTTATTCTGCTTTTCACAAGTAATATAAATAGGACGCGACTTCTTATGAGTAAATAAATATAATCTGACTTCATCGCCAGTTTATTTTTTGACGCAAACAATCCATATGTTCGATACTTCAGTGCCAGCACTGAGTCCCTTCGGCCCGCAAAAGCGAAAGTATAAAGTATATTTTATTATTACACGTAAAAACTTTATTTATACTCCAGTAGTTTGTTTTTTTTTTATTAGAAGAATATAGCATTTAAATTTTTATTGGAATTACGAATGGTTTGGGTTTTGAAACAAAATAAAAATTATCATTTAATTTAACCAAGCGGTCAGTCAATTTATTATATATATTTACTTCTATATATTTAAAAAAATAAAGTTCCATTAAGTAAAAATTTATTTTCAGAAGTTTCAGGTATCAGGGCATTTACATTCGTCATCCTGTGCGACTCATTCGTCCCGGCACAGAGTTACGCGCGCTATTATCGAACATATGAACCTTTCGCGTCGATTTATAACGGACCAATACACGCAAACTTATAAACAGCAAAGGCTAAGGCCTTATTGCAAAAAGATAAAGTTCATTATTCTAGAACACAGTTGAGCTATAAAGTTTGCTTGCAATAAGAAAAATAGTGGTTGGAAATAGATTTGTGGTTGAAGGTTGTCGTAAATTTTAATGCTCAATAAAATAATAGGATTCATGAAAAGGAATAATTGATGAGGGAATGGAGAACGCGCAGCTGAATAACTTACTTTATACTACAGGTTGTAAAGGAAACACCATAACAGAGGCGTCTCGTGGTAAAATATGTATTTTATTTTCTGAAATAAAAGCTGCTAATTAACTTATCATTCAAAGGAACATGTATTGCAAGTTACTTAGTATTGCAAGGATAATGTGATTTGCGTGATCCACAAATTCTCATCTTATTTATATAGCTGTGGCGAACTAATTCGCTACATAGTACTACGCATCCTCGACAGATGGCGTAATTCTCGAATATCGACATTATTAAAGCTGAAGCACGGTGAAGAAATTTTATAGCAACTTACCATATATGCAATGTCCCAATATCAACCGTCGAGATGGTGGTAGGCCCAGTCAGTCATAACACCTGTCTGGCCGGAGGTGATATTCCGATGTGATCATCAACAACACCGGCATTGGTCTTTTCTATATATCTATTTTAATTTTTTTCTAAGTTTTATTATTTATTTATTATGCCATCCAAAATGAGAAAAGTCAAATAAGAACTAGGGGCAACGAAATAACACAAAGGATTGTTCAGCTAAAGTGATACTTATGATGTTCGAATAACGACCTCCAACTGAAACACACGAGTTGCCCCTCGAACAGGGCGATAAGGCTTCGCGCGGCAGGTAGTAATAGTCTTCTTGTGTACCCATCCGATTATAATGTGGGTGTCTTTAAGACAAGAGTGAATAGGATTTTATTAAGCTAGTATGTTTTACCACCCTAGGTTACATCGCCACTTACCATCAGATGGGATTATAGTTAAGTAATGGCTTGAATATGGTAAAAGAAATGTTGCAGCTCTTGATGAAGGTTATGCGTGTATGGAAAAATAGATTCAGTTAGTGTATAAAATACCAATATTCATACATACATACATACACTCACGCCGAATATCCCATAAGGGTAGGTAGAGACCATAGTACAAGGTCAGGGAACACTTAGTCTTTTAGCTTGTCCGGCAAATGTACTTAAGTATACGGGTAAGCGACCCCAGCCTCCCGAGTTACTGCTGTCTTTTCCTACTCCTTCCGAGATAGTAGTATCCTATATTCCTTTTCCTAAATTCTATATTCCCTGCTCAGTACACCTTTCCTACCTCATCCTCTTATTTTCTTCTCCCTTAAGCCGTGAGAAGGCAATGAGGAACATTAACACTTTTCAACCTTATAAAATGGCAGCGTCGTGGTTCGCTGCCCGACACATCTCGTTGCCTGCGGGGGCGAAATATGGATTGCGGATAGCAACTTTGCTACAATAAATGGTCGTAGCAGATGGAAAGAAGTGGTCTCTGCCTACCCCAATGGGAAAGAGGTGTGACTATATGTATGTATATGTACCAACATTCACTTCTTAAAATGAACAGTATTAAAATTATCAAGTAGTTAGACAGTGGTTACTTTAAACGATTAAGTATTTTATTAAACAAAGGTAACCGATGTTTGAACTAATATAGTATATAATTCCCTAATATTGTAGTGATCCGATTCTAATGTAGTTGTGATACCAATCCGGGGACTAAGTATGTAAAACCCTTCTGTTTGCGATTACTGGGACCTTAAGGTACAGATGATATGATAATACAGATGATAAAACTATTTCTTTATTGATTTGTGGTAGCACAGGACCCCCAATAGTGAACCCCTATAGTGTTCCTTTTCTAATTTCTGATGTACCCTCAGCCTCCATGATTCTAGATCTCATAACAATCTCTATCTCTACACCGTCGCGGTTTTTCGAAAGAGTAGTAGTAGTAGTTTTTTGGTCAAGCATGCTTGTATGTGTATGTGGGTTATATGTATCTAAGATACGCTTTAGGTTAATTATTGGTTTTCCGTAATATTATAATATAAATAATATCTTAAACTTTAAGATAACATAATGTTTATTAGAAAAAGTCTTTATGACTTAGAGTTTTTTTTAATGAACAGTTTTATAAGCCAAAGTAAATTGAAAAATAAATCTTATTAAAATAAGTTTCAATGTACTAAAAATATTCACGAAATTTCGTTATTAAATCCCAGAGACGTGACTCGGCTGGTATTAACGCAAATCAAATAAAGGCAAAGTTCTCGTGAGGACATTGAATAAGAAAATATTCCCGTTTTCTTTTGAATTTATGTCGGAGTGATTTATTGTTGTGTTAACTTTATCACCCCGCTCAAAGGTCGCGCGGGCGCCTTTGAGCGCAATGTAACAATACTTTGCAGGTGCTCATGGGGCTGCCCCATTTTTGCAACGCGTTAGGAAACCGTTACCTTAAAACGTAGAATTCTCTTACTATACATACACATTTGTACATACATATATACCGTTAGAATAAGCATTTTATCAGTATCTACATTGACTTTCTGTATAATAAGAACAACAACAAGCTAATAATTTTAAGCAAAATATGTTCGTTTTCAATTGAACTAGTAAATATTATATAATTATAAATTATAACCTCAAATAATGATTCTTATAATGAATCAATATGAATGTGTAAAATAAATGGTGCTTTCAGGATAAAGCAGTATAGAGTTGTAAGATTATGGTGAATGATGGCGCTAGTAGATCAAGTGACTTTATCCTTAAAGCCCATGAGCTAAAAGGTGTTAAGAGGGTGTCAGTTGTTTTTCGACGGTCGTCAAGATGAGTTATGCAAGTAAAATATAAGGCTGTGTGAAAATTTCAAAGTGATTCGAAATAAGCGTTATAACGTGCACGGATGGCGCAGTGGTTTAAGTGTCCACTGCGCTGTCGAGTGTTGTGGGTTCGATCCCCACACGGGACAACAACTTTGTGTAATCCACAAATTGTTGTTCTGAGTCTGGGTGCTCTGTGTTAACCGTTACTTGAATGTTTGTAAAGTCCCCGCGACACAGGAATTAAACCTAATGCGAGAGTTATCTTTAAAAAATAAAAAAGTAATAAAAAATATATATCATGCAATTATTCGGGCGTTTTGTATTATTTAGTCTGTAAAGGCTAACAACACACACACACATACATACATACATACATACATACATACATACATA
>WUAW01022382.1:749-13934 GCA_017165845.1 Thaumetopoea pityocampa
ATTTAAGTATTTTCATTTATTTGAATACCAATCAATATAATTTTTAACTTGTATCTTTTATTTAATTCAATTTGGACTTAAATCCCCCTAGATTGCGAAATTCCCACACTGTGCGACGCCTGCCAAGAATGGAAATTACGGCAAATGTTTCCCCCCTTTACGAAGGAGCTCACGTCCAATAGTGGTGTCATTTGTGAGTAACTAGTGACTGTATTACAATATATAACAGAAACATTAAGTCATCATCGCTATAAGAAAACATTAAAAGGAAACTGACCTTCCATGTATTTTGATATTAGATAGAGAAGATATTACAAATGGCATACAAAGATTTTGAAGGTACATTCCGTCATACAAATGGTACGTTTTACAACTCGGCTGGGGTATTTTAAAACACAGTAGGAGATATTTTTTCCGAAAATGATTTCATTGCATTTCTGGATTAAGCTAGTAAAGCGCTACTGAATACACCGACTACCGTAGTTCTGTGACGAATAGAAACGAAGATCAACATTTGTGTTACGGGCGTGCCAGACAGCAAGAGCGGTACAAAAATGGTGTTTGGACTCTCCTTTAAATTTTATTGAAAGCACTTATTGAGTTTTTAAATTGCGCAACCGAACCGTTTTCTCGCCACAGGAACCGGTTTCTGCGCCGCCTGCCCGTACAAGAAACTAACAGCGCACTCACCCAGCTGGTTGTCTTGCTCGTTCCAGTCCTGATACTGGTTGTTGTTGCGCTGCGAGCGCGGCGGTGCCCCCCGGCGTGACCCGCCGCGCGCGCCCCTCCCCGACCCCCTGCCCCTGCCCGAGCCCCGCCCCCGTGTGCCGCCTTCACCCCGCACGCCGCTCTCCCCGCGCTCGCCCCGCTCACCGCGTTCGCCAGACCCGCGCCCTGCTAATACCACAGTAATATTTCATTCAACGAGTGTAATAAGCTTAAAAGACGTATTAAATTTTTTAAATTTTTATTTGCTGCATGACGCCGGCATAATAAGTGTCACTCTATCTCCTCCCGTGGATAATGTGAGAACCAGCTAAGGGATGTGCCAGAATAATGGGCAGCAGCATTGTCCTGTTATTCAACGAAAGTCTACTACGATCTGAGAGGCGCCTGGCAAGTGTGGACATTATGGCAAAGCCCTCCTTTTCAAGGAAGCCCATGTCCAGCAATGGACTTCCACAGGATGATGTGTTACAAAGGCAAAATCGGCAAACTTTAAGTTACTCGTATAGAGACCGCACCGCGCTACTTATTCTTTACGTTTAGAACGGATACAAGATGTTATTTACGTGGTATCTTATATTCTGATGTAAACGTATCTCAAAGAAAAACTCACAAAATAAAAACATATTAACAGAAACGCGAACAATTTTTGTATCAAAATTATATCAAAACAAATTTGATTGTTCGTAATTTTTAAACGCATTTAACATACGTGTCGCTCATGTATATCCCACCAAAAAGTTACTCCTTTTATCCCATCTGTACATTAAATAATTTTAGGAGCAAATTCTCTTGTTTCAAGATTATGTAAGCTAATGAATGAATATAGTGATTTGATCAATATACACATCGACCTACCCAACACGGTACGTCGTGTCACTGATTGTCACGTTGTTAACTAATAGGAATGATATCTCACACTTGTTATTATTCTAAAACATTTTACATTATTTTTCTTTTTACATTTCTTGCAAGTTGTACGCCCGAAAACATTTACCACCAAAATCAACTTGTTTCAAAAGTTCGTAGTGCCCTTAATCGACGAAAGTGTATGAAAAAAAAGTCTATAAAAATAAATGTAGCCGGACGAATGTGAGTGGAAGTGCCGGAAGAGGGCGCCCAGGAAAAACTTTCCTCGACCAACAATCAACAGCTTGTTTCAAAGTCAAGATCGTAGCACCCTTAATCATTGAAGCGAAGGAAGTGTATCAGGATCATAGTACGTGACAAACTGTTGTCTCTGTCTACCCCTATAGAATACCGGTATGTGTGTATGTATGCACGTATGTAAACCAATATAAAACAAATGTGCATGTGACGAGCTGGTCGAGCTGCCGCCAAAACCCCAAACAAAACCTTGCGAGGTTGGGGAGCGATTTTTCTTATATCAAAGTATTGTGATGTATCAGAGACATCCCCGCCACTCGTACGAAGCGATTTGCTTCCACGTTCATAATACGTGCAGCCAAGACTGGAAGTCTTCCTGCGTCATATTTCCATCCGATTATAATGTAGGTGTCTTTAAGACAAGAGTGAATAGGTTTTTATTAAGCTAGTACGTTTTACCACCGTAGGTTACATCGCCACGTGGCATCAGGTGTGATTGTGATCAAGTGCTGGCTTAATTGTGTGAAAACTCACGCGCGCGCGGTCCGGAGCGGCTGCGCGAGTCCCGCGGCGGTTCCAGCTCCCCGTTGCCGGCCGGGGCGGGGGGTTTCTTTTTCTTTTTTTCACTCGTCTGCCACTCGCCCTGCAACCAACAACATTGTCGCTCTAACTGTTGCAAGTGGATAGTTAACTATCAAATACTTCAATCAATCTATCGACATACATTGGCTTCAGCAGGCAACTCAAAGGTTACAACTTGTTGTTGGAATGTTTCTTGAGCCAAAATTGGCACTCAATGGTGGTAATTCTGCTGTAACAGAACTTAACGAAATTTAGTCTCTCCCTATCTTTTTCTAATGTCAAAGGCCAAAATGAGATAGCTACAATTTTGGCGCTGTCAGTTTTCTTTAGACACGTCAAAATTAAGAAGTTTAGATGTGATCTCGGAACATACCCACTAAAGATACGCAAAAACGCAACCTTTTTTACCGTCGACAGAAATGTAGGTTGGTACTCGTTAAAAATGTTTACTATCTCGTTTTAGTGTTTGGCATTAGAAAAAGATAGGTAGAGTCTAAATTAATT
Source organism: Thaumetopoea pityocampa (assembly GCA_017165845.1). Classification (NCBI taxonomy): domain Eukaryota; kingdom Metazoa; phylum Arthropoda; class Insecta; order Lepidoptera; family Notodontidae; genus Thaumetopoea; species Thaumetopoea pityocampa. Next base: position 3,669 of record WUAW01022382.1, read on the forward strand.
TAAGTTGTTGTACATTAGAATTGGCACCAATGCCTAAGACTATTATGCAATGTCTGTTAGTCTTACTGAGACCTCGAAGGTTAGAGACCGTGCTACAAAACATAAGTATCTGGAGAATAAAATTGAGTCTAGCGTGAACGTGACTCCTATGCATATTGGTTCCTGAATTTTAAACATAAATGCAACATACATGTAGATGACGTAAGTAGGTTACTGTCCGGTGCAACCGTGCAACGCGGGCGATTTTCAGTTCGCGTTCGACTAGCGAGGGGACCGCGCGCGCTCGCAACCATTGCCACGCCGCATAAGTTACACATTTTAAAATTTAAACAATAAATAAATTAAAACAACAACCCAAGTGTAATTTATCAGTTAATAAAGTTTATCGGTGAGCAAGCGACCGCACGCTACTGTATGGACGAACGATAGTCTCCTGATAATCCAAGACATCACGACGGCTATGTGGACTATTATCTCGGAAGAGGAATGGTTTAGAAATAAAGACAAATTACTGATCAAATTATGATGTATTTAGCCTGAGCCATATTTAGCTGCACATCCTGTATTTACTACGATCTCAAGAACAGTCCTATCCCTGTCACAGGTATTTATTTCGAAGTGAGGAATGCTACTGGTCGCAGATGGCTTTTACATAGTCAGCGAACAAGATGGCGAGTGCAGTCCAACCTTGCCTTAAGGGCTAAGACGCCTCTACTATGCAACTAGCTTCAGGGCACCTCGAAAGAGGCTAGAGCCTCGACTTGTGCAGTCGCAGGAAGGGTGTTTATCGACGTTTTCGGCCTCGGTAGAATATTGCACATAAAAGAGGCAAAACGCGGAGCGAGTCCGAGTATGATCGTGTGACCTGTAACAGGTGTTCTCCAATCTCTGTAAAATGTTTTCCTATAATACCGAGACATGAAGCCACGCTTCAGGGGGTACGTGACCGGTACCTTTATCCGCTGGCTCTCCTCCAGCAGCAGGTTGCAGGCGGCGACCATGTCGTTGTCGGAGTCGTGCAGCGCCGAGCACACCTCCTCCTCGGTGCGACAAGTCATCTCCATTAACTCCAGAACCTATAAATACGAATCGCTCCTTGTTAATTTTTGAATGACTATGTGTATGTCATTGACCTAATAACGTCTGGTAAAAAAACTCACGACAAAAATGTCCATACATACATACAATCACACTTTTTCCGGCGGACAATGGCGCTACAACTTTGGTGCCCTAATAAGAAATGCTCAGGCAGACATGTTGTATCAAAATAAAGCACTGTTTTCTTTGGCCGGCACTTTTGGACCAGAAGCGTATGAAACCCGAATGATGTCCTTTGATATTTTTGCGACCTAGCGGATGAGCTGACATTTCTTACAAAACCCAAAAACTCACTGATGATCTATAAATAATAATAAAATCGTTGACACCTTTATACACATTGATTTGGACCCATGTCCAGCAGTGGACTTCCAAGGGCTGATGGTGCTGACACAAACAGATAAACACCCATGACTCGTGTACAGGCATTCGTATTTATTACACAAAATTCCCTCCTCCCGCCCCCTTTATTACGTGCAGTAAATGACTCACGCACACCGCTGTGCCGAGGATGTAGGTAGTACAACGATTCTGTGCAGTTTACACCCACTGAACATTGCACGTGTCCTTCTGTAGCCAGTGCGCCCAGCCACTGGGGGTCGCTTACGCGTCCGTAGGCGATGCGGGCAGGCAAAATTTACCCCTCTACCGAGATTGTTACCTAAGACTAATTAGACTAAAAAGCAGAGCTGTTTTCACTGAATCGATCATTGAAATGTTTAACTTGAGATACGTAGCAATTGTGTAATCTGAAATTTCGGGCCCGGCTATGTTAAAAGTCCTTAACAAATGAATGTATGCATACACAGTTCATAATTGCCTCCACTGTGGAGGCACAACCTGTCTTCAAAAATCTCTCCTTTAAAGTTGTTATAATAGTGCTTAATCAATATATAATAATTATACTTATTCAGTGAACTCCAAGAAAAAATAAACGCTAGGACTCACCATTCTGCGAACGTCGGACGCGTCTTCGCTTTTACGGTCGATCATGTTTGCCATCCGCAGCTGTTCTGTGGTCGCCTAGAACAACGTGCGCCAACGTTACGCTTCTCAATATACGCCACTCGACATCATTAGACATAATAACTCTTTGCGCTCGACGGCTTTTTCGGCTGGGCGAGGCTTTCTAACAACTGTTTGAACAGCATGCCGGAGTATACGTTCTACGTTCTATCGCTTGGAGCTAACGAAATCAAACAAACACCGATTGTCGCCACTCAGGCGCCATCCGTCACACGGCATATTTTGCCGTGGCGCCCGAGCGGCGCCTTCCGTTCGCAAAGGGTATACACAGTATTTTATTTATTGTACTATGATTTTACCGGGTGAAGAAACTTGTGGAAATAGGCGACAGCTTATTTTATTTATTTATTTACACTTTATGTTTGTAAAGGCAGATTTGATGCCAAGGATATTCTTAACCAGCCAACCCAGAACTGTGAGGACACAGAAGTAGATTATTAGAGGAGCGTAGGGCCCCGTCATGTGCGAGATGGTGATATTGAAAATGAGTAGTTATATAGCCGGGGGTAATAGGAGACAAGAATGTATAAAGTGAGATGAGCGCGCGTAGCCTCCGACGGTGGCGAATTGAGATGGCTTTAGTTGAGAGCGACCCGAAAGCACTCGATCACATTGACGAAGACTGAATATGAATCGAATGCAGATATTAAGAAAACGTTCAATTTTGCTGTGGCAGCAGTGAGGACGAATATGGACTAGGGATGTCAAGTCCATATTCGTCTCCACTACAGGGGCTCAGACCTCCCCTCACCAGGATGGAGACCATTAACTACGATGCTGATATAATACCGGTTGATTGATTTCACACACCCATGCGGGGGTGCAGGTTTCCTCACAGTTTTCCTTCTTCGTTGAGTAATACATTGGTATCTACAATGTAGACTGTACATGAATCGGAAATAACTCCAGTAGTAACGTGACCGGAATCGAACCCACGGCAACTTCAATTGCTTGCGCTTAGCACCACTTGACGACCAATGTATCTGTACACCACCACATAATAAACTGGAATGTGAACCTAGTGTTGATCTATCTTTTCATTAAAATCTTATGATTGTGATAACTTGACTTTACAGAAACCACCTCCAAGGCTTAAAAATTCAAAAATGCGTTACTATTCAATTCTACCCCGGAAATTATAAAGTTTAAAGTTACCATGACTATTCAACTCTGTCAATTATTAGCAGATAAAAGAAGTTTTTTTTTTTAAACTTTATAATGTACTTTTTGTTAATTTTACGCACTGATATTGGAGCTTTAGCCACATAAACCTTCCGGTAATTCTTCAGGTTAGCTCCACTGAGCCTTATTGACTTGAAATATATTTTAATCGATAGAGGACCCGCGGTTATAGTAACATTTAAAAGTACCATTTGGAGCAATTCAACCACTTTTGTGAAAAAAATATTTAAAATTCTTAAAATCACGCCGTAATGGAAGCTGCCATATTTATTATAGTATTTACGATTTTACTGTAGTGGGTGTAAAAATCTTCGTTAAGGACAAAATAACACAATAAATGAGTAAAAATGGGAGCGGCGACGAGCGAATTGAGGAAGAGCGTGTTAGGTTGTTGTATGACAGAAAACGCACGAACGCACGAGCCGAGCGAGCGAGCGTGCCGCGGCAGCGGCCGGCGAGCGCCGATAAATAAATAGTATTAACAAGTGTCGATTGTCGATTTCTAAAATTTATTCTATTAGCGACTATTCGCGGGTCCTCTGTCGATTAAAATATATTTTCGATTAAAATATATTTTAAGTCAATAAGCCTCGGTGCATCTAAAAAATTAATAACCTTTCCGGCTTTCCTTAAAAAAAGGGTTGGAAACTCTTCCTTTAGCAATAACATTTTTTTATTGTTAGTTATTGTCAGTCTAAACCACGTCTAATAACAGATATTTCGTTCGCGTTGACACAACGCTGACGCAGCAATGTCAATGACAGGTGACTATGACACCGATCTAAGAAGGTCAAGTATTGTTTGACCTTCACCTTGCTGTATCCGACCACGCCGTTATGGGCGTGCACATACCAAACAATCAATTAGCGGCTGGCTGTCGACTTGCAACTATAGAAATGGAAATAAAAATTAAATTCAAGTAAAGAATACAATAATATAGAAAAATAAGTAAAAAAAATTTACTTGGCAACCCGCACTTTGACACTAAAGTGTAATCTAAATCATGCGGCGCTCTTGAACTATTATAAAAAAATTTTAACCCATAAACAATGAGCGAGCCCGCGCATATTCAAATACTCATACGTCACTGGGAGCACACATACTTCGAGAATCATAGACAAAATAAAAAGAATCGAAACAGAATTCAAATAATTTTGAAAAAAGGCTAATTTTTCTACTCATGGCAGATACCTCAGTCAAATCGTCAAAATCGAAATCGATTACGTCTCAAAATACGTTTTAAGAACTATTAAGAGGGCTATTCACAATGGTTCCTAAATTCTCGTATCACCCGTGTCCATCGACCATCAGTCCTTCTACAGCACTAACTATCCCATCAAAACATCAGCATTCTGCGAGATATTTCAGTGGCCGGTCCCTCTAGTCTTTAGTGAGTGTTCAGTGAGCTCACCTGTGGTTTTATCTTCTCCTTGGTCTGTGTTTTGTCGGTGCCCTTTCTGGTGTCGTGGGTATGCTTAACGTCCTTTGCGCCGGTCTTGCCGCCACCTTTGGTGGCGCGGGCACCCAGACTCATCTTTAATCTATATATGATATATTTACAGCCTCTATGTACAAGCAGCTGAAACAAAACAAAAAATGGAATCAAAAAGTTTTATAGATTCAATAGAATGATAAAATCTTGTGACCCTTTTTAGAACGGGTCGAAACGCCTACCGCATACCGCAGCATCAAGGGCCCGGCGTTGGTTAGGTATGAGGGACTTACACCCATAAAACCAACTGCGTTCTCCTATTGTTCCAAAGCCCGACCATCATGGCAGTGATGATCATCATCAACTTAACAACAGTATTCGCCCCAAAGCTATATCTTTTTTTAATATTTTTAAGCCAATAGTTGACTACAATCCCACCTGATGATAGGTGGCGATGTAACCTAGGTCGGTACGTACTAGCTTTATAAAAAGCTACTCATACTAGTCTTAAAGACAACTATATTATAATCGGAAGGAAATACTGACGCAGGAAGCCTATTCTTAACCCTAAGTAAAGATCATGTTAGGATCAAGAAGAGATGTCGTCAACTTTGTTCGTCTAAAATGTCACTAGAGTTGGTCGGGCTGTCGCACCTAAAGAGATTCTTGTCAGAAGAAGGCGATATGTATATGTATTACTCATGTAGTCGGAGTTATCGTGTCATCGGAAAGTGCTTGAGAATGAACAAGAAATTTAGCAACATTGGTGCTAATTCTGCTGTAACTGAACCTAACTAAATTTAGACTCTCCCTATCTTTTTCTAATGTCTAACGCCAAAACGGGATAGCAAACATTTATAGCGAGTACCAACCTTCATTTCTGTTAAACGGTTCAAAAATGTTGCATTTTTGCGTATATTTAGGCCGTATGTTCCGAGATCGCGTCTAAATCTTTTAAGTTTGACGTGTCGAAACTGACAGCATCAAAATTGTAGCTATCTCGTTTTGGTGTTTGACATTAGAAAAAGATAGGGAAAGACTAAATTTAGTTAAATTCTGTTACCGCAGAATTACCACCGTTATATATGATTCCGATGCTAACCACGCAGCTTTTCGTCAACACAAGTCTAACACGCAGCGGACACTGCGCCTCGACTTGTCTAGACTTGTCTTGACGGGTGTTCTCCGCGCCAAAAAGGATACCGCCGAAGTAATACTACAAACGGTTACTACAAACGAGAAATATTAGTTTAACATTGTTTCATTAGGTCAAGATTTCGACATACATAATCTAATCAAATAAATAAAATTGACGCGTTAGTCTGTGATTTGGAAATAAAAGCATTTTCTTAAGCTTTTATGACTATTTGCAAGTAATCCACACCCAAAAAACCGGTCTTAAAATTTTGATCTGTCTGTTCAATTGTATTAGTATTATATTATATTACAATATATTCAATTGTATTAGTATTATATTATATTCAATTGTATTAGTATTATATTATATTACAATATATTCAATTTTATTAGTATTATATTATATTACAATATATTCAATTGTATTAGTATTATATTATATTCAATTGTATTAGTATGTCTTCGCGATAAGGCCGCCTTTGTGCACATTTTATGTATCTACTGTAATAATTGTTTGTCCTATTTAAATGTGTGTGCAATAAAGTTTATTCTATTCTATTGTACGGATTAATCTTCGAAATGACTGAACCGGACATAAAAATCCGTAAATAATGTTAATAAGTAATGGCAGTTATTTGATAACCAAAATATTGAGGATTGTGTAGATTTAGTCGAAAGAGATCAGAAAAATTTTAAAACTAATTCTCTGAGATATTACAATAAAATATACCTGTTGAAACGACAGCCAGTGCTGCAGCGCCAGATAAACTAACCACAGAGCAGTCTGATCTGACAGAGTACATACAAATATCGTAAGACAAAATCTAAATTTCATCGAAAAATAATATCAGACCATGTGAACCTGGTATGTCCTATTAACGTTACCTAACAAAGAAATTTAAACCATAACCCGAGTCCATTGAATACATATTGGTTTGTGCAATAACGCAATGCTGGGAGATCATGAAGTCAATGATATTTAGGTGGGCACCTAGTCCTAATCGAAATGCGTGATCCTGAATGCAATGACAAGCGCGACAGTTAAGGTTGCCGAACACCATACTAATGTATTGTTAATTTTTTCTCTATTGGCACAAAAAGCAGAATCACTACAAATTATGCCAATCTGTAGTCCAATCGATGTTTTTATATATTACTGTTGCCTGCGACTTCGCTCGCGTATTTAGTTTCACCTCATTGTAAACGACGTTTGTGATGTTCCCTTTCGAGACTAAAATTACTAAGCCAATTACCCTCATAGAGGTAAAATATTGAAAACGCCGATATACGTGTACATTTATTTCTAACCAGAAACAAATACATTAAATTCCGTGCAATTAATTTAATTGTGTATTTATTTTGAAAATTACTGACGTTCATCCCTTATTTTACCCCCGTAGGGGTGAAATTTCCAAAAACCAACCAACCAAAAACTTAGTAGATTAAAGGTGCAACAATCCACCAAAAAACTCGTGTACACAATCTTTTGGGATTTCCAAGGTGTTTTGATGGTGAATATTTAAGAACGCAATACAGTCGTAAATGGCGAATATTATGCTTCATTAATATATAAATTGCGAGACATAATAAAGGAGAAGCGCAGAGGTAAGCTGTCTAAAGGCGTCCTGTTGCTTCACGACAACGTTCCAGTTCACACTGCCGGTTCACATTTGAAACGGGAATTAAGGGGAAAATTTTCAAGCGATGAAGAGTTGCAGGCATGAAGACAAGGATTGTGCTTACTTTTATAAAAGCCTAGAGATGTTATGTAAGAGATGTATGTTAGTTCACCGATGTAATAAGTGTATCAGTATTAGTGGATATTATATTCAAAAATAAAATTGGTATATAATATTTCACTTTCTTCGTTACTTCATAATTAGACCAATTTATTATGGGACCAACTACGTACTTTTTCCCACCTTTCAAATAAGTACATTTCTCAGTGTCAGACTGTCATTTGTTCATAATAAAAGTTGGCAACCCTAGTGCTAGTGTCGAACCAGAGTATGTAAGACGAAGATTATACTTGCAGATCAATCGGAGGCCAGGAAAAAACATTATTTGAATACGGCCATACTGAATAAGTGGCACGTGTCAGGAGACCTTGTCGTGAAGTGTCACTATGTCATTCCAACGGTGCACACATACACACGCATATTAATCCAGGGAGGGGTAGACAGAAGTGTATAGTATAACATAACACAAATGATACAATAAATAATATAACACAAATGATACAATAAATAATATAACACAAATGATATTCCACCGAAGAACCTGCTCGCTCGACTAATATCAATAAATGCATTTCCCGCCTCCACACCTATTTATTGTCGCTTCGAGGATATTTGTAACGGTTTTATCCTTAATACGACAGATGTCGCTGAAACCTCTAAGTGGTGTTATACTGTACATAGTTATAAAATCAGTTTGCTAACTCATATGACAGGGGGGCCTGTCGATATACTTCCGGTACTTGGATTCCACAATTTTCCTTAGACAAAAAAAGATAATCAAAACTATACTGATTTACGGTAATTCGTAACATTTATTGTTCGTTTTCAATTAAATTAATTTTATAATAGAATTGATAATTTGTAAGCAGTATACCAATTGAACTAAACCTGTCTATAAATACCAAAGTAGGTCATGACGACAAGATTCTCCAAAAATCAACGAACTTTTATAATAAGTTATTGTCTATATTACGTAGGTGACTTAGTTACGAAGTCACATCAAATATCACCATAAATATTTTCGCGGCAATTTTGCACTGTAAGAACTTTTTAAATACAAATAAAAGATCTAAGTGTACCTATACGTTATTCATATTATTTCTTCTAGTAAGAAAAATAAATAAACTAAAATAAAATAAATAAATAAACTTTTCACTTTAAATAGTAATTTAAAGTGAAAAGTTTTTTGAAATTTAAAAAAATAAAGTCTATTTATTATATAGACTTTGAAAATCTGTGATCTCTCCGTAAATACCTAATTTATTTGTTTCAGTTTTTGTTAGTTTTTTAACGAGTGTAGGGCTCCTACATTGAAAAGTAAAACACCATAGTGGCAGTATCTTGGAGAGGTATGTTTCTTCAATTGGTAGACAATGCTGTAGTCTCAGGTTCCCGTTTCTAGCGGCATCTATGCGAAGAAATAGAGCGAGTCTTTTAAGTTCTCGTGGTAGTTATAATGATATTGTTACGAGAACCGGCTGAGGAACATGGCAAGGTTAATAACATTATCCTGCATTTCAACGAACACGTACGGTGCTTTCTAAGACACCGTGAATGGAAGAGGTCATGATAAAATCTTTATTTTGCGGAGGTGGCCTAAAGCCACCATAATGAATTCAACATGCGGATTCACACAGCAGTGCGGTCTAGCGCTTTTAACACTAAACCTACTATGACGGGTCAAATGACCCTTTTGAACATTTTGGCAGATATTCTTGGAAATAACATTATCACTCTGCTTTTCAACTTTACTACTTTTAAAAAAATAAATGATTCTTTCAAATGTATTTTTTTTTTCAAAATTAGTCAATAGAATCTCTTATCTTAATCTCTGTTATTATTGTTTTTAGCGAGAAATGTGTGTATATATATTTTTAAACACAGGTCATTTGACCCGTTGTGTAAGAGAGAAAGGGGTATATGAAATGATTTGGCTTTAACGCTAAATCTCGGTAGATCTGAGACAAATCCTTATAAAAGAACTCGTACAACGAAAAAATTTCTTACAAAATTAATAGGATGTGAAAATAAGTCCATTATTATAGCTACCAAACTGCAACATCTAAAGAGTGCGAGTCGAGGCACGCGGTGAGGGGTTCGTATTCTAGCGTACCTACACAATAGAGTAAAAATAAACAAGTATATTTGCCAATTATTTAAATGATTCTCCATACTTTTTAGTTACCCAACTATAAATTAGTCGGCTATATCTAGTAAATTATTCAAGTATATTATATTATTTTTAAAAGTACCTAATTCCAGTCTATGTGCTAGCAGGGCCGTCTTTAGGGGTTCAAGGGGTGCGATGCACTCAGGCGCAGAGTCCTAAGGGGCGCAAGCCGACCGCCATGAACTTCGTTAGGTACCTACTAAAATGAGACTACGCGAGCGGAGCTGACTTTCGCACCCCAGCGCCGAATATGCTTAAAACGGCCATGTGTAATAAAAATAATAATACCTAGCGAACTTTTTTCTTTTTTTTTATTATGGCGTTCAGGAGATATCTTGAACGACACAAAATAACGAGAAATAGCTGCTGCAACCAAATAATTCCAAAATAAATTGTTATTTTGAAAACTTTTAATCATCATTTCAGCCCATAGCTGTCCACTGCTGAATATAGGCCTCTCCAATCGAATTCCAGCGCGACCG
>WUAW01022395.1:4381-15608 GCA_017165845.1 Thaumetopoea pityocampa
ACCTGTTCACTCTTTTCTTGAAAACGTCCACATTGTAATCGGAGAGACACTGACGCCGGCAGACTATTCCAGTCCTTGGCCGTACGCATTAAGAACAAAGAAGCAAAACGTTTAGTGCGGATGGTCGGAACATCAACCAGGTAGGGGTGATAACCCGCTGTACGTCTAGTCGTCCGATGATAGAAGGGAGCTGGAGAAACTATATCGTGTAATTCCTGTGCATACTCTCCAAAATGAATACTATAGAATACTGATAGGCTGGCTATCCTTCGTCTATGCTGTAGGCTCTGGATATTTGAGTCAAATAAGTCATTGTCGCCAATTATCCTTTTAGCACGCTTTTCCACTGAGTCCAAAGCCGATAAATCTCGGGCTCCAACTCAATAATTTAAGACTACACCTTCCATCATTTTTGCAAGCTATGTGGCGCGTCCACTGCCATTTCAGCTTTATGATCCTTTGAGTCATACTGATCATTCTGTTCTTCTGGAGATTTCCCCGTCGCAGATTCTATCTCGCAGAGAAACTCCTACTAATGTCTCTTTCCATTACTTGCTGGGTGTTATTGAGCTTATAAGGCCTATTGCGTGGCTATTTCTTAGCACATCATCTTTGGTAATACGCATTTATTAAACACGCTGGTCTTAGATATTACAATATTTTTGATGAGATGTCACATACTTTCCCGAATGCTATCCAGCCTAGTTGGACCCGGTAACTGATCACTTTAAATTAAACTTATTTAGCTAGAAGACTATGCTAATCTTGATTTATTTTGGTCAACCAGATAATCTGGACAACCAAATAATCTGGACAAAGTGGTTATTATGGAGAAGATGGAGGGAAAAAGACCGCAAGGTCGTTCACCTATACGCGGGTCCGATCAAATTAAGGCTATTATGGGACAACATACCAATTACCCTGAAATAAGCCAAAAATGGAGTCGTGTGGAGGAAGCTGGTGAATATTGTTGTCAAAGCATTTCAGGACGGACGCGGCCTTCTGCAATGAAGTATATAATAACAAAATAAATTATGCATACTGAGTATCATGAGTAATTAGAGCCTTTCACAGGTCTATGAGATCTATCGATCTCAGGACTTGGGGAAGTGCATACATATGGCATCTGGGTGCATATAACAAAAAAAAATATAATTTTTATATGAAATCATTCAAGAATTATCAATGAGAAAAAATGCAAATATTTCTTCATATAAAAGGCAATTTAATCCTACCTAATATTATATTGGGACAAAACTAGGCACTCTCTCTATCAAGTAAATGTATACATTAATAAAAACTAAAATAATTATACATAATTCCAACATATGTTCATATATTGGATTAAAGGTCACAGGATCATCAATAAACTGTTTACATAAATAACGTCGAACGACGTGGTCTGTTACGTAGCCAGTCTGTCGACGAGTGATAACAATTAAATTTATTTACGGTATCTATATTATGAGAATCAACGATGTTCTTGACTTTGGCTCGCGGTTCACATTATTATCAACGTTCACACCTCATCTTGTAAACACGCCGTCAATTCAGCATCAATCGCTTCGTTCGCTAACTCAGATGTTTACGTTCGGGCTAATGCGCGGCGGCCTCTGATTCAGACAACGTTTAAAGATGTATCTGCACCCTGTAGTACAACTTTGATGCTGTTATCTTAATACTGAGACATTGCGCCACACGGTTTATTTCAGTTGCCTCGTGGAATTTCATTACCTATTATAGTTAGGTAAATCCAACTTCGAAAAAGAGGTCAGTCGTCAAATCCAACTCGGCCGGGCAGCGTTCGGGAAATTACGTGACATCCTCTCGTCAAAAATACTGCAATTCCTTAAGACTAAAATATTCAATCAGTGCGTATAACCAGTGATAACCTATCATAATGATCGATGATGATCTGAAATATGGCCACTGACTATGAGCCTCATAAGAAAGCTCAAGATGACGCAGCGAATAATGGAAAGAGCTATGCTCGGAATTTCCCTGCGAAACAGGATTCGTAGTGAGATTTTTCTACAATATATGTTTTGACAAACTATAGCCTACCTTATTCTGTACTAGCTCACTAGTGTGTATGTAGAATTTAGTACCCAAAGATCGTCTGTAAAGCGGAAAAATGCTCCGGACTCCCAATCACTCAACGTCATTTAGCTGAGATTATGAAGCTTTTGCTAGTGCTAATTCAGTTCATTTTTAACTCATACGCGTAATATTATTTATTATTATTCCTCCAATGTCAACAGAAACACAAAAATCTGGATTTTTTAAAGTTTGATAATTATTAATTAAGACGCAGATAATTTTCGAGTACGTTTCGTGATCTCTTATGAAACGTGAACTCACCATTTTGACCTGAAGAAGTAAGTCAAAATCAAAAGATCGTCCTTTTCGTCAGCCACGAGAGATTTGGGGTCTCTGCATCCACTGACAAGATAATGGTCTCTGTCTCTTGTTATGATTAGTTATTTTAACTAAAGCAGAGAAGGATTATTGCAAACACATCTAAATCATCATATTTTTTTGGATTTAGCTCTTAATAATTTACAGATTTTGTCCAGTTTGAAAAAACACTTGCCTGATAAAATTCAAAGGAAATGATTAGGTCATGTGTTCTTTAAAGTATTTTATTGACATCCGAGACTTTTTCCGAGGAAATTGAGTAACTTTCAAAACGTTATTCGGGACGTATTATTTTAGATAGATTACGTTGAAAAACAAATCCAATTTAGACTTTAATACATTTTCCAAATTATCTATTACCATTATATTATAAAATTGTTAAATGTCATTTTTTTTTTAATTAAACAAATCGACTAATTAAGGGCTTCTGAAACCAAATCCATCGATATTTTTTTGTTTGTTTGTTTGTTCGGGCTTCCCGTAACAACCAACTGGTAAATTTTGGTTAAACCATTACAGTCTTAAAGTTAATATTCCGACTTAAATACTGCGGTAATGAAACATTCATCAAAATAGATCCAGTAGAATTGAAGTTACAGCTTGATTCTTGTTTCAATAGTCGCCGTCGAGGTATGAGAGATCAAGTAAAAGCGGTTCTTTGATTTTTTTTATATAAATCTGTGATTCTAACGGGATTTCCCATGTCGCGGAAAATCGACATTCACGCGGCCGAACCTCGGGCAAAAGCTAGTTTATCAATATAATACAATATCGATTAATCTCGCTGTTGTCGGTATAATGGACTCCAAGTATAAAGTATTTGCAAACTTTTAGTTCCTTGTGTACTTTAACGTCTGTTTAATGGATAGAACTTTTAAATATAATACATGCGGGGTCGTGGCCTAGTTAGTGTGGTTGGAGTGAATTGTTGAGTTTGTTAAAAAATTAACGCTTACCACGTCGCGGTTTCAGTCATACACCTTTAACCAGTAAACTTACCACTTAACTAACAAACACACCAGTAAACTTGTACTTGTGCAAAAGAATGCCAATTACAATTCCTATAAAATAAAAATTTCGCTGCTTTTAACACTTTTTGGTTAGGTTCTGTAAATTGGTTTCAACAATGGCAGCGTCACTGGGTTGGTGAAGATTAAATAATAATAATAACCAAAAATCCTAATAATCCTAATAAGAATCATACGTCTTTTTCCCTGGTTCTCCGGTGGGGAATCCAACTCCGGTCTCCCGCGTCACCAGTGGGAGACCACTGTACTACCAAAGAATTGGGGTAGGCATAGACCACTCCTTTCTACATGCTACGAGCAAACTAACAAATTTCAATAACATCACACTGTTTAACATGCTATATTATCTATAGTTTTGGGATAATGAGTGAAGGCCAACGATTCATCATCATCATATCATCAGTCCTTGGTAGTCCATTGCTGAACGTGGACATTTTCTTTAAAAGTGAGACATTTGTGATAATCTCCACCATAGGCAGATGTCTTGGAGGTCGCAGTAGATTTTGATTGAATAACAGATTGCTACTGCTGCCCGATGCCCTGGTACAACCCTTAGCTGGTTCTCACAGCACCCACGAGTAGAGTTCGAGTGACACTTTTTTTTACTATATTTAAGTCAGTACTCGACTACAATCCCACCCGATGATAAGTGGCGATGTAGCCTAGGGTAGCAAAACGTACTAGCCGTAGTCTTAAAGACACCTACATTACAATCTGACTGAAATACTGACGCAGGAAGACTATACCAGTCTTTGGCTGCACGTATTATGAACGTAGAAGCAAATCGCTTCGTATGGGCGGCAGTGTACGAGTGATGGTCCGCCGTACGTAGGCGCACAACGGGCCATCAACTCCGATAGTGAAAGGGGGATGGAGGAATTAATTTGTGTAATTCCTGTGCAAACTTTCCACAATGTATCTTGTAGAACACTGAAAGGCTGGTTACCCCTTTTTTTACGCCCAGAAAATGGCTGACCCTTACCGCTGGACCGAGGGCACAGAACGACGGTTATATGAGAATTGCACCCATTAAAAATTGTGCGGTGTCCACCTTGGCCCTTGCGCCCGAGAGCGGGAATCGCGCGAGCAGTCACCCGCGGCTGGCTGCCCTGCGCCTGGGCTCAAGGCTTTGTAGATTGGTCTCTATACACTATTATAAAAGCAGCGCTATATAGAAAAAAATGAAAGATATTTACCTTATGTTTATCTTTGGAGGCAGTAAATAACACCCAGGCGACGTACACAAACATGATGAGCGCCGGCACCACGAGGCTGGCGACGACCGGAATGCGCCTCACCCAGGCATGGTACAGCGCCAGGATAAACAGGAGTATCCCAACTAATATGGCTATGTATCTGCCGTTGCGGCGACGTTCCTCCTGGACAGAATATATACAAGTAATCAATTATATATCAACATCATCCTCAGTTTATATTCGCCCCTACTACCCGCGCACGGACCTTCCAATCAGGAGGGGAATTAGGCCGCGGTCTAACACACTGGTGTAATGCAGGCTGGTAGACTTCACACACCTATGCGGATATGTAGGTTTCCTCACGAAGTTTTAGTTCTCCGTTGAGTACTTGTGAAGTATTGGTATTTGCAGTGTAATCTGTACACGAGTTTGAAATAACCAGTGGAGTAGGACCGTGGGGTCCAACCCACAACCTTGGTCATGAGTCGTGTCTTGCACTAGGCCATGTTTATACAGTCTAATTTGAGTAATTGTTTAGATAGATTATCGTTAAATCATAGGATAAGGCTATTGCCTATTAACCTGGAGTATTTGTAAACAAGTCCCTTCAGTACCCACGATAAGAGAAATTATAATAAGAAATATCTTTAACATATATACATATATTTAGAATTATAGATAACACATACATACATTTTCATTGTAGATAAACATTCATAACTTGGATATATCCTCGTCACACAAAGTCGATCTCTACTAGAATTCAAACCAGACACACATTTGTTCAATGAGCAGAATTACTACCAACTAGAGCGTATCAATCAATCATCAACGATAAAATGCAAATATCATCCCCCCTCCATATTTGTCCCTACTACAAGGGCACGGACCTCGTCTGATCAGCATGGGGTTTAGGCCGTAGTCTACCGCGCTGGCCTAGTGCGGGTTGGTAGACTTCACACACCCATACGGACCAGTGGCGTAGCTATCGTAGGGCCAGGTGGTGCAGTGCACTAGGGCCCCGAAACTCAAGCCCTCTAACCTAAACTTTAAAGAAAGAGGAGGAGATTTATTCCCATTTTCTTCTATTAAACACATAAAGATTCTACCCCTCATAGAGACGATGCATGGATTTATCCTACTAGGTGTATCCTATTCTTATCCCTATCTATAAGTTTGAAGGCCAACATAAGTTCAAGCTACGTGGAAAGAGGGGGTGAGGGCCCGATTCTGTACCGGGGCCCTTGTCCACCTAGCTGCACCAATGATACGGACATGCAGATTTTCTACCGAAGTATCTTTCTCCGTTAAGTACATTCTAATTCATGTATGATCTACAATACAGACCATACATGAATTAGAAATAACTCACTGGTACGTGACCGAGATCGAACCTAGGACCTTTAGATCACAAGCCGTATCTGGCACCACTACACCATCACTGTACTCAATGCAAACGCAAATATGTTGTCCTACAACTCTCAATGTAAGGTATCTTTAAAGTATTTGAATATTTTA
Organism: Thaumetopoea pityocampa; assembly: GCA_017165845.1. Classification (NCBI taxonomy): domain Eukaryota; kingdom Metazoa; phylum Arthropoda; class Insecta; order Lepidoptera; family Notodontidae; genus Thaumetopoea; species Thaumetopoea pityocampa. The sequence goes on from WUAW01022395.1 coordinate 10,542, forward strand.
AAATTTATTTCAATAATATATCCTACAATATGACATTTTTCATCTTATGGATTGTAAAGTGGTGTTTTTCCAATCAACAGGAGAAAACGCCATGGCAAAAAACTGTATGAAAACGAAATCTTTTCTCCCCTTCCGTAAAAATACACGTGAATTTTTTACACCGTTGCAAAAATTTGTCCTCAGATTAGATCGTCAAAAGGCAATTTGTTGCGTCTGAAACATACAGTTCCAATATATAGTTGGTTCGCAACGTTGTTAGCGTGTGATTAGGTTAAAAGCGTTCCCTGAGGACCTGATTCATGCTCAAGTGCTTCTATTGGCCAATCAGTGTGTCTGATTTAATTGTGCGGCTAGTGAAATCAGGAGGCCTATTCTGGTTCCGATTTTATAAATATTATATTTCTACTCGCGACGAAATCGAGAAGAGGTAGCGATCGCTTACTTATCTGTTAATATTTTTACTATATTACATCATCATCATGATGAGCCCCCTCCAAAAAAAAAGAGGGATTGGCGTTTTGAACATCGCAGTAGATTTTGATTGAACAACAAGATAACGCTGCTGCCTATCCTTATTACATCCTTTAGCTGGTTCTAGAAGCATCCACGGGAAAAATATGGAGTAACGCTATTATTTTGTTAGCCGCGCTTCTATATATACGAAGGGTGATCCAAAAGTAATAATAATCAATATAAAACAATTTTTATGCTTAAAAATTATTTTTATTTTTCTACATATTCTCCTAACAAGTCTTTTCTAAACCTAAAATTCCTTTTGAAAAAAAATGTTTCTCTTGATCTTCCCAAAACGCCTCAACAGCAGCCATTATCTTCAAATTTCTTGCCTCGGAGGTGTTTCTTGAGGCGAGGAAAGAGATAAAAGTCACTGAGAGCCAGATCTGCTGAATAGACAGGGTGTTCAAGCAGTTCAAAACCTTATTATTATTGTTTGTACGCCACTGCATGTTGGTATAACATAGCGAACTTCAAAATAAAATTCAACTTGCTTACTACCTATGTTAAACAAATAATAAATAAATAAATAAATAATATTTATTCTTGAATGGCAGCCATCGCTGATGACGACGGCTGCCATTATGACGGTGCCTTACCTTGGTGAAATAGCACTCCAGCTCGCAGTTTGCCGCGTCTTTTTTCCTTAATCGCCTCCCGTAATCTCCTTGTTTGGTCTGCGTAGTAAGAGCCCGTGATAGTGGCACCCTTTTCCAAGTATTCCACCATAATAATTCCTTCAGCGTCCCAAAAAACGGACCAGTTTAAACTCCTTGGCCCAGTGTGCAACTGTTGAGTGTGGAGGAACAGTTTCCTAATGTTTCCACCAAGTCACTGTGTATATCTTTGGTAGACATTTTTTCAAACAGAGTTACTTTATGACAGCTGTATTTCGTTTTTTCCCCATTTTGATGTTTTCTTTAGACAGTTCGTATTCAAATGAATGTATCTCCCGAGAACCGTGTCCTATTTATATGATTTTTTTATGGTGAAGTAGTAGGTACTTATATAAGCGAGCAAAAAAAGTAGTTTTTGGATTCTTACAAGGACTAGAGATAACCGAATATCATTACTTTTGAATCACCCCTCGTATATATGTCAGAGCGTCGAGGCACATTACTTTTAAAAGTAAGTAAATGCGCAGAAACATTGACCTTGTTTCAAATCATCGGTTCTGCTATAGTTACAATTCGCGTAATAGTTAATTACATTAGCGAAATAACTAATTCAAAATTTAATAATGGAAACATAATTTAGCAATGTAGGTATTCGATTAATGAAATCCAGTAATTAAACATAAAACCAGATAATCTGATAATCTTTAATCAAACTGACATAGATTATATTTACAATGTTTCCTTTCTAAAAGTCCGAAACAAAGTTCCCCTCTCGTTTAAGTCACACACCTTTAAACAGATTTTCTACCCCCACTAATCAAAACGTCAATCAAAAGAAATTGTTTGAGTTTTATAATAAAATAAACAGATGGTGTTGTTGTCGATTAATATTTTAACACTTATAATTATTAACAAAGTAAATTAAGTTTTATTTAATTTATTCTATAAATAACTGAAACTAAATTATTTTACGAGAGTTTTGGCGCCAACTCGAGTGAAGCGTCACTTGAAGATTTATTTTAACGTTTTATATTAGTTTATTGTGATGTTTAATATATAAATTTAGTGTTTTGTGTATTAATCGTCAATAATCGTGAACAATATTGAAACATTAGAATAAAACTCTGACTAACATAGCAAAGTGACCGTAGATTTCAAGACAATTTGACTGCGGAAACTCATGCTCAATCACAGTGGTATTCATCTGGTTGACTTCAAAACTCCCAAAATAATAAAATGTGATACACCAATATTATTTTATTTTTAAACTGACGAAAGTATATAGTAAATGATGATTTGGCTTAAAGGTCTCAGATACCAGGCCATAAAATATTATATATAAAAAAATATTTTACAATAGTCAAGACACAATAATCATATTTATGAATAAAATAGTTGTTAATTAAATCTGGAGTTATTTATTTATAAACTTATAACGACTCTAAATGTTAATATTGATTTAATCAATTTGAATGAGAAATTGATTATTAACTTAAAATTTATCAGCCGAATGATCTCCGCGGGGATATATATATACCAGGTGGGCTGAAAAGTTCGTAGGCTAGCATGGAAAAATTCTTTTTTTTGATAGAATTTGATTTTATTATTCAATATAGTTGGCTTCGAGGGCGATACAACGATTATAACGGTCATACAATTTTTCGATACCATTTTTATAGTACGGTTTGTTTTTAGCTTCAAACTAGGCTTCAGTTTCGGCGATTACCTCTTCATCGGCGCAAAATTCCTGTCCAGCGAGCATCCTCTTGAGGTCTGAGAACAGGAAAAAGTCGCTGGGGGCCAGATCTGGAGAATACGGTCAATGCGGAAGCAATTCGAAGCCCAATTCATGCAATTTCGGCATCGTTTTCATTGATTTATGACACGGTGCATTGTCTTGATGAAACAGCTCTTTCTTCTTCTTCGAATGAGGCCGTTTTTCCGCGATTTCTTCTTTTAAACGCTCCAATAACGCTATGTAATAGTCGCTGTTTATGGTTTTCCCTTTTTAAGATAGTCAATGAATATTATACCATGCGTATCCCAAAATATTGATGCCATAACCTTGCCAGCCGACTTTTGCGTCTTTCCACGCTTTGGAGTCGGTTCATCACGTGCAGTCCACTCGGCTGACTGTCGATTGGACTCCGGTGTGAAATGATGGAGCCATTTTTCATCCATTGTCACATATCGACGCACAAATTCGGGTTTATTACGATTGTACAGCTCCAAACACTGCTTAGAATCATCAATTCGTTGTCGTTTTTGGTCGATTGTGAGCTCGCGCGGCCCCCACTTTGAACAGAGCTTTCGCATATCCAAATATTCGTTCACGATAAGTCCAACACGTTCCTTTGATATCTTTAGGGCCTCAGCTATCTCAATCAACTTCACTTTACGGTTATCAGAAATTATTTTGTGGACTTTTTTGATGTTTTCGTCGGTAACAGCCTCTTTGGGGCGTCCACCGCGTGCATCATCCTCGGTGCTCATTTCGCCTCGTTTAACTTTAGCAAACCACTTCTCTACGGTTGATTTTCCTGGTGCAAAGTCCGAATAATGTTTATCAAGCCAAGCCTTGGCTTCAATAGTATTTTTTTTTCGCCAAAAGCAATGCTTTATTAACATACGAAATTCCTTTTTATCCATTTTTTCAAAATAACAAAAGTTGCTTCACTAAAAATGCTATAACTCACATACTAATAGTGCAACAGCTATCAAATTTATACACGTGTCTTTTGAAGGTTAGGGCTAACTAAAAATCATATGGATTTAATACTAGTAGCGCCATCTATGTGTCAGCCTACGAACTTTTCAGCCCAGCCCCTTCGTGTGTGTGCATATGCGCGTGTGCGTATGCGCGTGTGCGTGTCTGTGTGCGTCCATGTGCATGTACACGCGTGCGTGTGTACACGTGCGCTTGTACGCGTGAGCGTGTACACGTGCGCTTGTCGCGTACACGTGCGCTTGTGCGCGTACACGAGCGCTTGTTCGCGTGCGCGTGTACAGGTGCGCTTGTGCGCGTGCACGCGTGCGCTTGTGCGCGTGCACGTGTGCCCGTGCACGTGTGCGCATGCGCGTGTACGTGTGTGGAAAAAATTTTGGAATTGAACATGTTTTAAATGTTTTGATAGTATATTAGTATCTACAAAGTAGACCGTACAAGAGTGAAATAATCCAGTGATATTTTTCACTCCCAGTATAATGCTGCAGCTCATTACCCGTGTTATCTGAGGGATGGTTTTTGCCAATTCATTGTTATTTTGCCGGCGTTACGTAGGAAAAAATATATTTTAAACCTCAATTTTTTTGTTCAAAAAATTAGTGAATAAAACCCAGTGTCCCCACTCAAGCTGCTTTGAGCTAACAACTACAAACTATACCCATGCACAACAGTGCGGTGCAGCGTCAAACGACGTACTTGCTAATTTGCCGTTTGATAGTTTGTTTGTCTTTGTTATTCTCCATTCTGAAGTTAAACAGAATGTTACGCTGTTTATCTTTACGTGCGAGTTGTAAATGTCAATAATGAAATTTAAAACGGTATTTAGGTAGCACAAAAGGTGTGGCATTATATGTGTGTGAACACGTGTTATTCTATTACAAGGTGCAGTCTAATTCATTACAGTGCGAGACATTGTAATACACATACTCGTAGCCCAATAACATAAAATATATGAGGTTTCTTACTTCTATGAAACACTCCAGAATAGCCGTGTATTATAATTATTGACTAAAATAGAAGTGAAAGCTGAAGTGACAGTATATTCAATATCGGACTACTAGGCGCAGGGCGAGCTGTCACCCCTACCTCGTAAACATGCTGCCTCGTAGACACCCTGCCACCCATACGAAGCGATTCTACGTTCAAATTACGTACAGTCAAAGACTAGAATAAGTCTTCCTGCGTCACTATTTCTATTTGATTACAATGTAA